>KN477362.1:33317-66599 GCA_000787095.1 Periophthalmodon schlosseri
GCTCCTGGAGAATCCATATTATATCCTTCCACCTGCCTGATTTCAAACATCATGAGCCCAGATAGTGCTGCTGTTACTATGTCTCTGGGCTTATGCTATTGGATCTTTTTGAATAAACACTGTTTGGTTGTGCTCATACACTCAGACATCAGTATACAGACACTGTAACACACACACTTGCTGCTTTACTGTCTCCATGATGTTTGTTACACTTTGTTTGTTTCCTTAAGATCTTTCCTCACATGGTCTCCGCAAACCAAAAGACCAGCTGTAAGTACTTTTGTTCCTTCACAAAATGATCCTGGGAGTTTTAAAAGTGAATTTTATATTATAAAATGTATGGGCATTTTAAAGTGCTTTTCACTTCATCTGTGTGGGAACATTTTCACTTAAACATGTAAAGCAAGTGATTGTTTTCCTCACCAAAGCTACATTTAATATGACCAAGGGCTAAACATAATGGTTTTGTATGTAAAACGTGAACATTTAATGCAGTGTAATTTAAAAGGGATTAAAAGTGATTCCATTATTGTCCTTTGGCACAGTAATTGGGCGATTGTGGCTCAGTGGTTTTAGCATTCGTGCACCAACTCTGAAGTTCGATTCCCACTCAGACCACGTTCTGTTGTTGTGTCTTTAGGCAAGACACTGAAAAATGACTACAGTGATCCGCTTTGAGATGCTTTGACAAGCCTGTAAAGCACATTACAAGTGTAAGGCATTATTATTTTTTGGGTGATGGACTGGTTTGATTTCCCTTCCATCTGATAACATGTTCTTCACTGCCAAATGTAATCAAAATTGCTGCTCCTTACAAATCTCATCACCTCCTCACGGGCCAAAATAGAGCCCTGGAAGGAGCAGCTACATAAACGTTATACCCGGCCCTCATTTCTTCTTGTTCTTTTTTTATTCTTTTACCAGACTAGACTTAGTTTAGGTATTTACAGATGGCCAGGCTGGTCTCCTGGTCCTGTTACAAATGCTCATGAGACACTCAAATCAAACTACAAACACAAACCAAAATATCTCATATAATGAACCAGGAGCAGAACATGTCTTTTTAGGCTGTAATATCTGATGCACATTCAGCACCACCTGAACAGTTTCTCTGAGCTCTTATTCTGTGAATGAACACCCAATGTGACATGTTCCACAGGCGCTCCTGTCTGAAGAACGTCTCAGACCTGTTTGTGATGGGAGGGGCTTTGATCCTGGAGTCCACTGTGCTCCTCCGCTGGCTTGAAAAGGAAGGATACTGGCCACTGGGAATGACTGGCATCTCCATGGGAGGTTATGTAAGTAACTATTTCTTATTCATATGACTTGACCCTCCTGAGCCAGCTCTCTGGATGGGTGGTAGGGGTTCTACAGACTTTTTGCCATGTTGTGTGCTGTTGAAAAGCTGATAGAGCTGCTGTTTCATATACAGGTTTGTTATTCAGTTAACTCAAGTGTACACACCTGTACACTGAAAAACAGTACGCTATTTTTTTTATTATTATTGTTTCCAGATGGCGTCATTGGCAGTGACAAACTGGCCAAAGCCGATCCCACTGATTCCCTGCCTGTCCTGGTCCACAGCCTCTAGTGTCTTCACCACTGTAAGCACAAAAAACATACCATTTCTGTATCTCACTGTATTTGAATGTAAATGAATGAAAATTAGTCTAGAAAGATGTATGGACTTTAAAAACACAGAGGAGCATTTCCTGGATCACAACTTCACAATGTGGAACTAAGCGCAATAACTAAAGCTAGATGTATCAAAATAATTGTATTTTGATCATTCTTATCATTATCTGGACTATATAGACTCCCAAACACATGTCAAAAGACCCTTATAACAAAGACAAAATAAAATAAAAAATGATTATCAATAATACATTTGCTTGTTAACCCTAACCCTAACCCTAAATGTGCAATAAAAATAATCATTTGACTAGTCAACTTATCAAAAAAAAAAATAAAAATGCTGACAGGTCAGTTGCAGCACTTTCCGAGTATGTTTTTGAATAATACCTGCTGTAAATATAAATAATAGTTTTATACCAATCAAAAAAAAGAGTTGAAAAGTTGAAAATTACAGGAAGTGGAAGTTCTATTTTAGGGACCGCCATACTGATGACATCACGCTAGAGAGAATTCAATCCAAAAGTTAGCCACAATTTAGTTGGTCTGTGCCAAATGGGAGTGATGCGCAAGGGTGCAGCCGCAGCCACTCTGCTCCTTCAGCTGTGCTTCTTTGGCCGTGCGTCTCTCCTGTCTGACACCAAACAAGCCTGGCACTGGCCCACATAGGTTGCTGACTGACCAGGAAATCTCCCGTGTCTCCCATTTGCCATTTTGCCACTGGCCAGGTCTAAAAAACTGACTTTTTGACAAGACAAAGATTAAGACCAAAAAATTATAACAAAAACACATTTAGTTTTTTTTTTTACTTTCTGTTGATGCAGAAAAAGAAAATTATAAATAAAGGTTTTGGTTATCTCTATTAAATGGATCACAAAAAATACTGTCATGTCGCTGAACCTTAATTTTTGCTGTAATTACATCTGCTGATTATGAAATGAACTCTCCAGGAAAACACCACATGCTTTCATTAACATGGAATAATAAGCTCCGGCCCCCAAAGCAGGAAGAAAATTGTAACTTTTTTTTAGCAAAATCTTTAATATAATAATTAGCATATCCAGTCATTCATTCACTTACACTTTAAAAGCAGGGATGTAACAATAACCATAATATTGTTACTTAATATTGTTATAGTGACATCATGCTGGGGGTGTTCTAAATGCATCTCTATGGTGGACTGTTCAGCGGTTAGCATGGTCACACAATGCACAGATTAGCAAACAGCCAGAAAAATTGTAAGATTGTCTGAAAACTCAAGAGAAAATACAAAATGGATTTAAACAACACATTTTCAGGAGCCTGTGATCAATATAAGCGTTCATGGACCTGTTTAGGTGTTTGATGTTCAACAAAAAGGTGATTAACTGAAAAACTGATGGCTAATGCTAGCTAGCTTGTGACTGTAAATTTATTTGAGAGGTACTTGTTTAACAACCCATATCAGCTCTCCTGTTGTAGTTCCAACTAACTAACTTGTAGTTAAAACAAAGCTCAGATTATAGTCTAACTTGAATAACAGATCGCTAGACAGAGCAGTGCTTCAGTTAGCATCACACCCCCCATGGAATGTTGATGACGTCAGCTGCAAAGCATCAATTGTGATACAGATCGGTTTTGGTCCGTATAATGTGCTCACATGCGCTTTCTGTGTTTTAGGGCGTCTTGAGTAGAGCCGTGAACTGGAGTGAGCTAGAAAAACAGTACACCTTTAACTCGGTCTATGAGAAGGAGATAATCCATCTTTTGGAATACTGCGGGGTATGGCTGCTTTGTTGTCCTCCTCCACCACTAGTGTGATGTGGTCCAACCAAAGCTGAATGTTGTGTGGAACTAGGTGGATTCCTTTAAGATGGCTCAGGAGCCTGCGAGCTGTGGGAGCTTAGAGAGTAGGGACCAGCTGCTGGGCTTGACTGGACATGGCCTCCTGTCTATGGACCGCCTCTCTCCACTCACCAGGCTCACCGGGAGACAGGAAACTGGAAGTGACTGTGTTCAACATTTTGGAAAAACACACTCACAACACAGTGTGAAGCAGACACTGTCCTCGGGAACCAACATTGAAATGAGCCCTGATTCTCAGAAAAGGTATGAAAAAGCAGAAGCGTCTCATAGGGTTGTCAAAAGTATCAAAAATCAGATATTAATTGATGCTAAAACTAGTATTGAAACTAGATACTCATTTGAGCAAGTATTGATTCTACCAATACTGGAACCGATATATCGCCCATCCCTAGGCTTAATGAATAATTATGCAATACTAAAGATTTGTTCATTCACAAAGTAAAAACAATCACATGCGACTTGGAAGGCAGCAGGAGTAATAAAAAACACACTTTACTTGAGTCGTTTTGGACTTGACTGTCAAATGAGAAAAGAGGAGTGTCAACTCCATTAACTATATATTTACACGTCTGTTCTACGTTCCTTTTAATATCCTGAGAGCCGACAACAAGGAGTCTACACAGTGTACCGGAGGAGGCACAGTCATAGTCTAATGTTACTTAAGATAATGTCTTTTTGCATTTGCATTTTTTTTCTGTATTTTTTTAAATTATTTTTATTATTTTTATTTATATTAGGTGTCAGTATTTGGTTCTTATATCACCAGTTGCCATATATTATATGTAGCTTATTCTTAGACTATCCCCAGCAATCATTTCAATCTTGAAACATTTAGGTTTGTTCTTTTAGTGATTGCATTACAGTAAATAATTCTGGTTATATTCAGTTTAGTACACATTATCTGACATTTACGTCTACATATTAGACTAATTAGATTATGTTCATGGTTCTACTTTTTCTTTGTCCCTTAACAGTGTACAGGGCAATGAGGCACAGCTGAAGGAGAGACAAGGAGGTTTGTTCCAGTCCTCTCAAGGGTCCCGGCTGCACAGTGAGGCCATCAGTTTCATGAAAGGAGTGATGGATGAATGCACTCACATGGCAAACTTTTCTGGCAAGTTTATGAACACAATAATAATAATAATAATAATACCTTGTTATTTATATAGTGCTTTTCTAAACACTCAGAGATGCTACACAAATGGTACAACAATAAAACATTTTTTTTTTATATTACATTCATCACCCACACACATGTAAATGTGCTTGGACAAAAAGCTGATCACACATGTTCATGTTTGTGACAGTCCCTATAGACCCCAGTCTCATCATTGTGGTCCAGGCCACCATGGATGCCTATGTGCCCCGCACTGGAGTGCTGAGCTTGCGGGACATCTGGCCCGGCTGTGAGGTACGCTACCTGAAAGGAGGCCACATCAGTGCATACCTGTTCAAACAAAACGTCTTCAGGTAAGTCCTCTCTAACAACATCCCTTGCTCATCTGTTTACAGCAGTGTGTGGCTGTAAAAAATATTCATCTGAAGTCTGAATGATCTGTATGTGTCTCTTTCAGACAAGCCATCTATGATGCATTTGAAAGATTCTGCCGGAAGTATCCCCACCACTTCCACTGATAGGCCTGAGCTCTCCTGCACTAGGCGGGCAGCTGTACAAACTTGGATGTGTGACTTATGATTAACCGTACCTCTTGCGAATGTGGAATGATCGTGACTAACACTGGTGTAAATCCACCCAGCCCTTGGCCTGTGAGGGGAGGAGACACAGTTGCACAAACTGTTTGGTTTTGTTTGTTGTTTTGTTTTGTTTTGTACCTAATTGCAGCTAAACACTTTCATGTGCCAATGAGATTTCACTGAATCACTGTCCTCACTATGTTGACTTCTAACAAAGATTATTCAACAACCCTGAATATTGATTGACCTGTCCTCCCTCCATGACCATGAGCCTGTAATAATAAACATGATGTTCATAACGCTGGCTGTTTTCTGTTTTTTTCTCATTTTTGTAGATGGTGTGTAACATGCCCTAAAGATCCATGTACACCTTTTAATAGATCCATGATGTACACAGAAAATTTGCGAATTTCCTCTCATAATTAAATTAAGTTAATTTAAAAAAAAAAAATCCTGTTTCCGGAAGAAGAGCTGTTTCCGGTCACGTGAGAGCGGACTGTTTGGGCTGCAGCGCGCGTCTTTCATTGTTGGCGCGCAGCTCTCCAAACCTACCAGACCCATTAACCTCTCCGAGCGGGCACACCACTCTCTCCACCCGATTCTTCTCTCCGAGCGGGCACATTACTCTTTCCACCCGATCCTTTTCCTCTTCAAGCGGGCACACCACTCTCTCCACCCGGTCCTTCTCCTCTCCAAGCGGGTACGCAACCATCTTCACCCGGTCCTTCTCCTCTCCGAGCGGGCACACCACTCTCTCCACCCGATCCTTCTCCTCTTCAAACCTACCAGACCCACCGACCTCTCCGAGCGGGTGCACTACTCTCTTCAACCGGTTCTTCTCTCCAAACGGGCACACCACTCTCTCCACCCGCTCCTTTACTGTAAGCCAAGCAGAGCACCCGGGTTACCTTACCCGCTCCTCTCTCCTTGCCCTCTTTCACCCCCGCGCAGCCAGTCATGTCGGACACCGCTGGAACCAGACGAGGGGAGGACCACAGCCCAGGACACAAACACCGGTACGTCTTTATTTACGGATCGTCGTTTTGTTGGGTAGCCTGAATCCGCCATCATTGCATTGGCTTTAGGGTTGTAGCTAAGTGTTTCTGTAGTTAGGACTAATCCAGGGCGAGGATTGGTCAGATCCTTTGAAAACAAGTAAACTACATGGTCATACAAATTGTCTTACAAGTTTCTTGTGACTTTCTGCCCAAATACGTAATATTGGGTACTTTACCTAACGTACCAAACATTGAGAGCAACAAGTGGAGGGAAGGGAGAACAAAGGGAAAGCGCTTCTCTGACGTCACAGCCGGTGTTATGCCATAAAACTCACCCCCTGCCAAACTGCCTAGTGTCACGTTTTTCGAAGTATTACGTCATTATTCGATGTAAAACAAAATTGTATTTTCAATTAACTTTAATTTAAAAAGTAATCTTGCAGTGTGGAATGCTTTTTTTTTTTTTTTTTTTAGAAGTATTACTAAAATATTAACTTCGTCGAAGGCATTCAAGCAACATTTCTTTCAAAATGCATTCCACGCTGCAATTTATTTATTTTTTTGCTATAATAATTGTTTTAATAGTGAGATCACATTCTATTGTCTAAATTGTTTTTTTTTTTTTATTATCATCGTGGTATCAAAATCAGTATTAGGGTGTAGTTTATTCCTAGTTTCGAAATTGAGTTTGAAATTTTAGTATCGTGACAACACTACAGTCACCATAAACATTAACCAGGTAAACAAATCTGCAATCTGACAGTTAAAAAGCAAATTTTTCCATAGAATTGGAAACTGTCCTACTGTGTAATTTTAAACTTGAGGTTTCGTAGAATGTTGCGATGTGACATAAATGCAACCTATTGATCTAGAAATCTTGGGAGATAAAATTTTGTTTTGATATTTTGCTGTGCCTCTGTCTCCTGCAGTTCCTCCCGGTGGTCACACTGCAGAAAGAGAGGCGTCGATGGGCACCTGAGATCCCCCCGAGCAGAGGACTCGAGTGAATACGCAAGCAGCCGGCGCACACACAGCAGCCAGAGACAGTCGGAGAAGAGACCGGACAGGTACAGCTTATAATGTTGACTTGCCACAATATCAGTGCAATTTTTTTGAAGTGCAATATATTTTATAGTTATTCCAATGAACATTGGTATGGAGCTCAAGAGTGACTGCCCACACTTGGTCCCGGAAGTAAATTTCCCATTGATTTTTCTCATAGACTTCCAAAAAAATAAAAATAAGTTTGAAAGCTCAGGGCTAATCAGCTCTGTGGTAACTAATGACCACAAGACCTATACATTTATTTAACATCTGTTTCTCAAACTTCATAAACTATTATTAAAAATTTCTCTGAATCTTGCATTTTAAATGTGCTTTTTTGGACTTAAAACAGTCGCATTATGGATATTGGGTCCCTCTTACCTGGTCAGCCTCCATTATTCCTTTGAACTCTTAATATTTGAATTTTTGGAATTTATGGGAAAAATTCATGGAAAATTTTCTCCCAGAACCGGAGCAAACTTCGAAGTGGGTGGGACTGTTGAGCTTCATAGACGACCAACCTAATAACCCTTTTCTACATGAAGCATTTGTTAATAAAACAAACTGTCATAAAGAGTAGTTAAACTATTATCCTCCATAAATGAGTCATAAAAAAGTTGATTATATGACCCTCTACAGCTCAAATGTTAACAAAAAGACATTTATGAAGAAAACTAGTGGCTACGTTTATTCAACAATTTTAAAATATACATTATTACTGGGCCTGTCGCAATAGTTACTACCGTATTTACCGGACTACAAGTCGCACCTTTTTTCATAGTTTGGCCGGGGGTGTGACTTATACTCAGATGTCATTTTTATGTGAAATATGTTTTTTTCTTCATTATTATGCATTTTTTGGCTGGTGCGACTTATACTTCGGAAAATATGGTATATCAGTTTGTCTGTGGTATCAAATTTACAAAGATTATAAAGCTTTTTTATGTATTTTGCTAGAATTGTTGTTTTTTAATATTGGTTTCATCAGTTTTTCTTCTAACTGGACTTTGCAGTGAGCATTCTAGTGAGCATGGACTCTAGCTGTATGTTGTTTTTCAGCTTCACCACTCCAGAGAGCACAGGCCCAGTGTCTCGCTGTGCTCCCAGTGACTGGGGCAGTATGGTGGAGGACAGTGAGAGGGACCAACAGAGGGACATGCAGCGGTAAGTGTCCTCCTGTCTAGATTTCATGTTCAACATTGCAGAGCCTATGTATGTGGCTGAGCAACTCTGACCGAGTGCCTGTGCAGGTACAGGCGCAGGATACTGGGCTCGGAAACCACCCACAGAGAGAGAAAGGCTTCCTCTGGCTCCTCAGAAAGGTATGGCCTCTATTCATTTTTTAATCATTGTCTCCACTAAAACAAGGCTACACATTAAACAGGCTCCAGACCAGACTAACTTGGCTGCAGCCATGTGCACAATGTCTGAACCCACCCCAAATCCTTCCCTGTAAGTCTGTGCCCGACCCGGCACGGGCACGTGCCTGACCCGGCACGGGCACGGGCCTGTCTGGAGGTGTGTTAAAGAAACTGAGCTTTTACTCTTATGCGGACATGTGCTCACATGTGTAAGTGTTGTACCTCCAGCTGCCTCCTGTACCAGAAGAGCCTGTCCCCTATGAAATCATAAAAATAATATATCAGCATTTGCACTGTGGTGCCCTCGATAGGATTAATGGTGCTACTGTAATGGTCACTGTGTTGGTGCTACTGTAATGGTCACTGTGTGTTTCTTTGATCATATTGCATTTAAGTCAGGCTTTACTTTTGTATAAGCAGGATGTTTTATAGTTTGCACTGCTGAGGACATCCTAAAATGCAATATACTAATGAACTGCACCTTAAGTAACAATCATTGTGATAAATTGTGTAGCCAAAGGAAAAAAAAAACTGTTAAATACCTTTTGTGGCACTTTGAGGCTATTTCAAAAAGAATTTTAAAAAAGATGGTGCTAGCTATTGAAAATATATATTTACGTGCTCAGGCAACTTTGAGTACTCAGTTGTTGTTTTCAAGTTATTTGTGCCCCACAGTGCAATTAAACAAAACAAAGTTCCGGTAGTTTTTACTTTCAAACCAAAACAATGAAACGACACAAGCTAATGGAGGGTGCATTTGCTGATCTAAAATTAGTGAGTACTTTTCCTATTCAAAATCGGACTTGGCCATTCGGTTTTTCATGGTGTGCTTGTCAACATAGTGGCTGTTAGAGGTGTTTACAATTGTATAAATCAAAATAGTGTGTGCCATATTGTGAATAGCACGTTCCCTTGTGAAAAGCTCTACCCTGTGTTCTCTTCCAGCTGTGACTCCAGAGAAGGTGAGAACATGGAGACGGACGAGGCAGTCTTGCTTCGCAGGCAAAAGCAGATAAACTACGGCAAAAACACACTGGCCTATGACCGCTACATCAAGGAGGTTCCCAAGTAAGCTTGCACATCATATTATTCTATAGCAGGCCAATTCAGTCTAACGACTCGATGTCCTGGTTTGGTCCTGGTTTAATTCTGGGATAGACCCGGTTCAGACCCGGTTGATACAGTACTGTGTTGGCAATTTGGCAGAGCAATGTTGGTAAAGCCTTTTGTTTTTCATTTTTCACAAAACTCTAATATTAAAACATTATTTAAAGAGATCTAGTGTTGGATATTTTATGTGACCCCAAATTGTGTGGGGTGCACTTTTTCAGCCCAGAGGCCATTGCCTGAAAAATCTGCCCATCAAGAAAATGTAGTTGAATACCCCTGCTCCATAGGTTACATCATGTTAAATAATTCTTAACTGCTTTTTGTATTGTTTAAATGTGGGCGATGGAGGTCTAATCAGATTTATATGGATATAACATATTATTACTTTGATAAATATCTAAGTTGAATATATAAATAAGCAATGCTGAGTTCTAAAAAGGAATCTCTTGATGTCTTAATACAAAAAACACAATTTTTGGCACTTTTTTCTTACATTCTTGTAACAAAATAAAAACTATTATACTTAATTGTTTACTGCTCATGTCCAGCCAGGAAGTCACATATTAAACTTCACAAACCACAGGAAATGCTGCATATTATAATTTTGTTTTCTCATCAAAAACATACCCGGAGTTGTGTTTTGTTTCATTTACACATGTTTAACACACAAATCCTGCATATTTAGACTGTATTCTTCTCTCAAATAGAAAATACTCAGTCCTACCTTGTAATGTCATGTGGCAATACAGGAAGTGCTCCACTGTTTTTAAATTCCATACACCTTCAGTAGAATCATTTGGATCATTTCAGCCCTGGAATTTCGAATATCTACTGCACAAAAGGTAAAGGTAGCTGTTAACTTGAAAACTACCGCTTCATGACATCACATGGTGGAACAGAGTATTTTGAACTTTGGAGATACTGACTAATAATGCAGGATTACTCAAATATGTGTGAATGAAACAAAACACCCAGGAATGTCTTTGAGGAGGCAACAACATTCTAAGGTCACAAGAGTCAATTTTGCATAATATAGGACTTGTTAAGTAAAGTCTTAAATGTAATTATGTACTATCTTGGTGAAACGGATGCTCTTAGTCTAACCTATCATATGCATTTAAACCGTGTTTGTTGTGGTTTATAGTAATATCACCAATTACCAGTCAGTTCTAATAAAAATATTTTTTAAAATATTAAATATTTGTGCCCTAAGAATTAAAGACAAGTACAGGTACAAGTTCTATGAGAAAAATGGTGATGGTTGAGCTTTAGTTATTTTTGACTGTGACTTGACTAATAATGATGTGTTATTAAAGACACCTGCGGCAGCCCGGAGTGCATCCAAGGACCCCAAACAAGTTCCGGAAGTACAGCCGGCGCTCCTGGGACCAACAGATCAAACTGTGGAGGGTTAAGCTGCACATGTGGGACCCCCCGACTGCAGAGGGCCAACAGCAAGTCCTGGATGACATGTACGCATGCTTCATTGCACAACATAAAGTAGAACTATGTGTTGCATTTTTTTAAATACTGAGAATACCTTCAATTTTGATCTGACAAATGACACAGGAAATGTGTAAGTGTAGTGTTTTTGATGAAGGCAGTCTGTCTGTAAATATACTACACCAGGATGTCCTTAAGCGGTGTCACTTTATTTAGGAAAAATCTCATATTCACAGACCTTTCGCCATCTAAACAACGACTCGATTAATTGAAAGAATAATCCATTAGCAAATAATAGTTAGTTGCAGCCCTAATTGTAACACAAAAAATTCTAATAGTGACAATCCTGTGCGGGTTCTGTTGACTGTTGGCTGCATCTGTGCGCTGTGTTGACCCCCCTGCATGTTCTGTGTGGACAGTACTGAGATGGCGCTGGACGATGTGATGGACATTGAACTGGACTTCCCCTCCCTGTCAGAACCCAGGCAGACCTCAGCCTCCTCTGCTCCACACAGCCGCTCTGTCCAGGTCAGCACACACTTCCACTGGCACCCATCAACTACATTCATTGAAGTATAACAAGATTGGAAGATGAGCCAAAGATGGCGTCATATTGTTTTCAATGGCCTGTGCTCAGTACTTCAAATGCCAAAAAAGATTTTTTTCTTCTGCATTACTTCCTGAATACTGGCCTAGTGTTGCCCATCGTGTGATGTCAGAAAGGTACACTGCATGATCAATTCTGACCAATCAGAGCGATAGCTGCTAGAGCGGAGCTAGCACGGGCTCAAAGTGGGGCTAGGCTAAATCTCACAAAGCCAAGTTTTATGCTCTTTGAGGATTTAAAAGTTCTTAAGTTCATCTTGTGAAAATGGAGAAGAATCCCTATGAAATCCAACCTTTGTGAAAGCTGTTTATGATTCTTGCTTTTTAAATGTGCTTTTTGGACTTCAAACAACTGTGTTATGGATATTAGTTAGCACATAGCTGGTTGGTCTCCGCTATGCCTTTTAAAATCTTAATACTTAAATTTTCCATAAATTTTCCCATAGACTTCCAAAAATACACTTGTGGAATCAGAGTGGGCTTGTGGGCAGCCAAGAACAACTTTAAACATCATGCAAAGCATTTTTGTCATACTGGACAAATGATGGAAATCACAATTGTATCAGTAAAATGAATATCTGAAAACTATATCTCCAAAAATGTTCCAATACTATAGTGTGTGACTAATACTGTGATGTGTTGTAGGAGGACGAGTGTGAGGGAACTCCAGTGAAGCTGCACAGAGCTGACTCAGACACAGCCTAAGGGAAACCAGCGCTTGGCTTTTACTTTCATTTTTACTCAACTTGAGCACAGATGACTGTTTATATGATTGCATTTTATTCACAATAGAATTTAAGTTTAATGTTCTCAGTGAAAATTGCTCTGACTTGTAATGGAAAGGGTTTGCTTTGGGCTAACTTTTGACAGTTTTAATATTTGACCATTTCCATGTGTTTGTGTTGTATTTTTTAAAAACTATTTTGTAGAAACGCTAATAAAATATTAGTGTTTTGTCTTAATGCTGAAGACTTACTAAATAAAAAATCCTCTGCATTTGGTTCTGTCTAGCTCTGCGTGCTGGGTTCATGGCTGTAGGTGCAATATGGGAACTAAAAAAATGAAACCATGGCATTGGAAATAAATGCAAAAATAAACTGCTTTTCAATTTACCATTAATTTTAAGGGATGTCACAAGATCAAAATGTAGAGTTAGAACAAAAAATATTGAAACGTCTCGATCTGGCACTTCATGATTATTGATGCCATGACCAAAGAACAGCCAAATACATCAAATATAATTTGTTGGTAACAACTGTAATGCTGATTTAGCATCAGTGTTGGCAATGTTGTCTATGTTCTAATTTAGTATTTCGGTTTTCAAGATAATTATCCAATCTGAAAGCAGAATGAGTCTCATTTGGGTTGTTTCAATGACGAAATTGTGCGTGTGTGTGTGTGTATATAATCACTGACACACACAATAAATATATAATTTGTGTATGCATAGGGCCACATAAATGAAATTAAATATAAATCACTCAGGGTACATCAAGACATTTGACACAGGCTTACATGATGCATTCTATCAAAATTAAATAGAAAAGGTTTCATAATAAGTTTCTTGGTTTTTTGGGAAGAAGTTTTGTTTGTAACTATTTATTTCCTTCTAAAAGACTGTAAACAAAGGTTATAGGCTATATAGGCTCCATGGATCTATAATAAAATCTTTGTTATACTTATTATACTCTTTATTATACATCCATGATGGGTTCCCCATGGCCTACTCAAGTCTACATGAAAAAACAGCTCTCAAACAGGAACCATTACGTCTACGTAGTGGATGTGACGCTCTTGTGTTGCAGTCACGCCCCCAGCCCGGTCTGGAGATTTGAAGAAATTATAAAGGAGCCCATCAGTCACAATTTTTACAACATTATGTGGGATTAAAAAAAAAATCAATAATCTAAACGTACTGTCTGTCGTTAAACTGCTTCTGGTGGTGGAGTCAGAAGGAGGAAGTGGTTTAGATACATGTCAACAACAAACATGGAGACGCCGGAGCTGAGCTTTACTCTCGCGTACTGGGTTTTTTGCCTGTGCTTTGTCTTCACTCCGAACGAGTTCCGCTCGGCCGGCCTGACCGTCCAAAACCTTTTCTCTTCGTGGCTGGGCAGTGAGGACATGGGCTTCGTGCAGTACCACATCCGCAGGAGCAGCGTCACTCTGCTGGTGCACTCCGGACTGCCCCTGGGTACGAACCGCCCGTGCGCTCGTCCAGCTCCTGCTTGTTCCAGTGCAGTTTGTGAATACAACTCTGTTTGAATCGTAATTATAGTAGCCTACACTGTGTCCTCCTTCGGAAGTACTACTAATACTACGGTGTCCCTGTGTCCCATGTGTGATATGTCAGTGTTTTGTTTTGTTTTTCTCTCTGATGATTGAATGAAAGCTTAAAAATGTATACACCACTGCTTCTACAAAGGCTGATGACTACTGTCTACTGACTACTGTCGTCTGCCCTCTGTTGGAGCCCGTGTCTGAACCACACAGTCTATAGTCTGAACATGTGGTCTTGAACCACTGTAATCACTCATTTCTTCAGTGAACATACGTCTCAGCCCCGTCACCACCAGAGCAGGTCAAATGTAGAGTTGCAGCTGACGTGTCCCTGTGTCTGCTATTGCAGGTTACTACTTGGGCATGTGTCTGGCTGCTCCAGAACAGCACATGGAACACTTTCTGGAGGTGAGCTCTCAACCCAAGATGTGTGTAGAAACCAAGTGGTGGACAGAGCACTGCAAATTTGTACTCAATTTTGAATACACGTACTGCTACCAGATTTGTACTTAAGTAAATGTAAGAAGTACACATGAAAAGTACTACTCAAAAGTAGTAACTAGTATGTTACTACTAGTTACTTTTTAACAGCTTTTTAGAAGCATTTTAGAACCAGTATTTTATATAAATTAAACTGCTGAAGTTAGTAGTTTCATACCCAAAATGCATATTCGCTGAGCTCTACCCAATCAGCAGGCGAGTGTGTGTTTGTCGATTTAGAAAAGATCAAAGAAAGAGGTGAGAGAGCTGTGGATTGACAGGAGTGGGACTTGAGCTGTACTCAGTACTTGTAAATGTAACTAATTACATTTACATGGCTATAATTTAAAAGTACAGTTAGGCCTGTCACAGTAAATACTGTATTGACTTATTGTTCAATACATGACAGATGGAACAATACTTTTTGGAGGTCAATATTCATCTCTCTACTTTTTCCTTGCACTAGTGGGAAAATGTTGTTTTTTTTTCTGTACTACGATGAGATTTGAGCTGTAGAATGTTAAATGATGTGTTGTGATGAGCTTCTGTAACTCATTATAGATACAAACTAACTACTTAACTGTTGCATTCTGTTATTTATTGAAGCTCATATTTTTAACAATATTGTACATTTAGCGTACATTTTTGTGGATAATTCTGCTTTATGGTTTGGTTTCAATAGTATTGTTTACTTCAGCAATATATCGTACTTCAAGATGTGTTATTTTGACAGGCCTAAAGAAGTGTCTGTTGACTCCATTTGTGTGAGCAGGTGAGTGAGGGCTGGCAGCTGTACCTCCTGGTAGCGATTTCGGTGCATGTGGGAGCCTGGACTCTGGTGCTGTACTGGTCCATGTGGAAGTGGGAGAATCACCCCATCAGCCGCATGTTACGGACCCATACACGCCCCCCCCACGCGGGCTGGGGCTTCTTGGCCGCCAGCCTCAACACAGAATTTCGTCGAGTGGACAAATTCACCGCTGGAGTTCACGGGGCACGGGTCATTGTCACGGACAGCTGGGTGTTAAAAGTAAGCAAGCATGTGATGAGATTAGTTTAGCGTAATACAGGATGTTTAAAACGGAGCTAGAGTTTATGAGTTTTAAGCCATGTTATAATGCTGTTACCTCTTCAAAAACATACTTGGACTTGTTTTGTTTTGTTTCATTCACACACATTTGACTAACCCTTTATTATTAGTCTGTCTACTACATCTCCAAAGCTCAAAATGCTCTGTTCCACTTTGTGATGTCACAAAGCAGTAGTTTTCAAGTTAAAAGCAACCTTTTACCTTTAGTTCAGTAGAGATGGGCAATTCCAGGGCTGAAATTATCCAAATGATTCAAGTGAAAATGTATGGAGTTTAAAAACACTTGGAGCACTTCCTGTATTACCACTTAATGACATCACAAGGTGGAACAGAGTGTTTTCCATTTGAGAGAGGAACTCACTTTGAGAGAGGAACTCTTTTGATGAGGAAACATTATAACATACATTAGAATATAGCATAATACAGGCTCTTTAAAGCCTAATTTTGTATCTATGTTATAATGTTGTATCCTCATCAAAAACATACCTGGAGTTGTGTTTTGTTTCATTCACATATTTAGCACAATAATCAGGCTGTGTTCTTCGCTCAAACTGAAAGCACTAGTCTGTTCCACCTTGTGATGTCATTAAGTGGCAATGCAAGAAGTACCTCACTGTGTTTTTAAACTCCATACACCTTCACTAGAATCATTTGAATAATTTGCAGCCTTGGAATTGGCTAACTTTGAACCTTCAGCTATTGTTTCACCCTTTTTGAAACAGCTTCTCTGTGCACCAAAAGATACTGTAGACTTTCTGTGGCAATCTTAACGTAAAACAAAAATATTTTTTTTAGAAAGGGTAACAATTTATGTTTTTTCTTGTGTATTGCCGTATATGGCAGTTCAATTTAGGCTACAAACAGCTGTTAACTTTAAAACTACCACTTAATAACATCACAAGGTGGAACATAGAATTTTGAGCTCTGGAAATGTAGCCCACTAATGCAGGATTACTCAAACATATATGAATGAAACATGCTTGAGTATGTATGTTTTTGATTAGGTAACAGCGTTCTAACATGGCTAAAAGGATTTTTGTTTGTAATATATACCTTTAAACCTAAAACAAACATACCACACTGTAAGAAGGAAGCGTCCCCTCTTTAAAATAGATTGAGTTCAAAACATTCTAAACTGAGCAGAATTCTAAGATTAAACTGGAGAGCAGGTCAGATTCCTGTGTTAGATTTTGCCATTTAACTGTCACAGTGTTGATTTATGGTTACTATGGGTCTATAAAAATCTGGTATAAGTCATGGTTCATGACACTGGATTAATATGGCATTCAACATTTTTTTGATTTTCTTATTGGTCTGATTCGACGTTGCCGAAGTCTGTAGTTCAGTTGGAGTTGGACAGCAGGTTAGAATATGGTACACAGTAGTTATTAGTAGTAGTTATATTACAGGAGATTTTGTTGTTATGTCACTTCAAAAATTTCAGCATTTTTGAATCGATATTTGTGTCCATTCATTGATTTCGATTCGATTACGATTAATCTTGCAGCCCTACCTCCACCTTAATTTTAAACTATAGAGATTCTAGTAGTGTTGTCACGATAGTAAATTTCAAACTCTATTTCTATAGTGATAAATAAACTCGATACCGATTTCAATACCACAATGACAATTTAAAAATTTGGTTTTGTCAAAATTTTATTTTGACTATAGTATGTGATTTTCAGCATTAAATTGTAGTACTTTCTTTTATATTACGTTATTATTATGTGGCCTTATATCTGTGTAATCCCTCAGTCGTCCAGGTAGGTTCCATAGTGGTCCATGTGCGTATACTAGTCTATGTGTCTTATACTAGTTCTGATCAGTCTAGATCACTAGTCTAGATCATTCTAAAGCTATTCAGGAAAGGCTCATTTCTGTCTCGTGAATGTGTTTTTAGTATCGATACTTGTTCAAATGAATATCTAGATCTGTGTATATCTGACATACTGTTGGTGTGCAGGTGAGCACTTACGGTGTGTCCATGGCCCTGCAGAGCCAGTGCCAGCTCAGCGTGGTGCACTCCCGGCAGCACCACATGTCTCCAGACTTGCCCTCTCCCACACAGATCCTCACTCTGAGGGTGGACAGCATTAACCCCGGTGTGCGTCCTTTCCACATCAGGTACTGCTCCACAGTCACAGCAAAAGGTTGTTTGCATGACATCATAACTTTCTAATCTCCCCTTGTTGAGCAGAAGAGCTGGTTAGAATTTTAGTCAGCTAGTAAAAATGCGCATGCACTTGTCTTTGGTTTATGGTTATTATAAGTCCAGTCAATTACTATGTATATCTACATGAACATTCAATGAACACAAGTCAATTAACCTTTTTTTACTAATAAGGCAAAAAGTGGCGGGATTGTGCAACCACAAAGGTATGATTGTTATCAGTTAGACTTTAGTTCACAAAATAAATGTGGCAAATGTATGGACCCAAAGAATTAGGAAGTTTAAAGGAACTGTATAGAGCCTGCGCTCTTACTGATTTAAAAAAGGCACTACGATCACAACTGAACTTGGGTGGCTAGTGCCACATATACGATTTTCTCAGTATATGGACAGGCCATGCCTCATGTGAAAACTCAGAACCTCCAAAATTCACTCACTGAGCTGCAGAGGCTGCACTAGCACTGATTAATGATTGGCTGCAGGTGTTGCGCTATAGGTAATGATGATTCAGATCAGAGAGAGGCCTTTTAGGTTTAAGCCAACTGGATATCAAGACTGAAACTTGCAACCCAAATGAGAGACTCATTTGAGGTTCATTCTGCTTTCCGATTGGATAATCACCTTGAGAATCAAAACGCTAAATCATTTCCTTTTGAAGAAGACATATCGTGCTCTATAGTTAAGATCTATGACACCTGTGGATCATTATGTTATAATTTGGACAGAATTTAGAAAAAAGTTGATTTTGCCTAATAGGTCCGCTTTAGCAATTGTGTTGTATTTTATGTTTGGTTATTTCACTCAAAATTGTAGAGCTTGGCTCCAGCCTTTTTAATTATAAAATTCAAGAATGTTGTGAATGCAACCCATTTGCTTAGTTTGTTTAGATTCTCTAAAATGAGTTGAGTCATTACTATGAACCCAAAACTGCAAAAAATGTAGAAACACATTTTAGCATTAGCATTTTGGTAGTTTATATAGTATTTCACTATTTTAATATTACAATTTTAGGATGGAACCTAAGATCTAAGGTGCCACACATGGCATTCAACATTGGCCATGTGTGGCAATGTGAAATGGTTAAAAAGGGGGTATTTTACTTTTATGGGGTATTAACTGCTAACACATAACATATTTAGATCACCGTGTTACCTTTTATTGCTTTGAAAATGCTATATTTGCCGAACACAACGTATTAACATGTTTTATAAGTGTCACTTTCGTTTTTGATGCTCTGAGTTCCCCTTCCCTTTGCTCCCCATGCTCCCAGTCACTCCCCCTTCAGAGCGTTATACAACACAATCAGCTGCATCCCACTAATGAAACTACTGCATATCACTTCAGGTTCGTTATGTTGTTGTGTAGAGTTTTGTATCATGCTTTTGTATATTTATGGAGAATTGTTGTGTTGGAGCATGGATGATGTAGGCTTGTGGGCTGAGCGTTGCACAGATTCTTACAGCTAACTGTAAGGAGAGTTCGAACAGGGAGAGATATCAGGAGAGATCTCTAAAATACTCAAACATGCATGGATGACATCTTAAACCTCTTCAGGCATGCTTTTTATGAGGGAACAATGTTATAAAATGGTAGAAAGATAAAAAAAATAGATTTTGCTTAATAAATTAAACAATGAATATGTTGTAGGACACTATTGAAATATAAAATGAATTCAAGTGTCAGTATTGAACCTCTCTCCCATATCTTTAGACTGAACTCTACAGAATACTCGGAGCTGCGTGACAAACTTCATGCCCCTATTAGAAACCTGGCCGACGTGGTGATCTACCAAAGCATCAGTGAGCTCTTTCTGGACACATTCAAAGCTCACGTGCAGGACAACCCATCGTACAGCCTGCCCAGAGCACAGGTCAGCCTCTCTGCTCCACTCACTTTAAATTTCACTCAATGGTGTTTGCTTTAGAATGTTCACTGTGTCCATACAGGAGCTAGAGCCATGTATAGGCTGCATGCAGGTCCCAGCCAACATCAAACTGATGCAACTTTGTCAGTCTCAAGGTAAGGACTGTTTTTTCACTAGGTTTACAAGCACATAGTACTATCACCAAGCAAATATTTTTTAAAGTTAGAAATTGTGTTGAGAAATAAACTGCAAAATTCAAAGGTTATGTCATTTAGTCTCAAAGCATTTGGTAATAACTAATAGAGAAGCTACTGCCAAGGTCACCATTCATCCAGTCACAGTGTTTGCTGAAATCAGAGGTGGGTAGTACTCACTTCTACTCAGTCACATTTACTTGAGTAAGAAATTGTACTTCTCAGAGTATTTTTCTAGCAGCATACTTTTACTCCTACTTGAGTAATATATTTGTTGAACTAACAGTACTCTTACTTGAGTAAAAGTTTACTCTTCCCACTGTGAATAAGTCTACAATCTCAAAAGCTTTATGTTGACAATATGAAATTATTTGAGGATTTGTGTTTCTTGCACCGCTCCTTCAGATATGATTTAGTTTGTTTCATTTTTGTGTCTAAATATCAGATTTTGTGCATTATTTAATGTTTAGTCCTTCAATTTAGTTTGTTTCATTTTGTGTCTAAATATCAGATTTTGTGCATTATTTAATGTTTAGTCCTTCAAACTACATTAATTTTAAATTATAAATCAGATGTTACCTCCCAACAGATACTCTTTTAGTTACTCTTACTTAGTAGTACTTTTCCCAAATACATTTTTACTCTTACTTGAGTAGTTTCTTGGATCACTACTTTGTACCTCTACTTGAGTAATATTTTTACTGAAGTAACAGTAAGGTTACTTCTGTACAATTTTTGGCTACTCTACCTACCTCTGGTCCTCTCGTCCCCAGGCTCAGACAGCGACGGGGACTGCCAGCCCTGCCTGTGTCGGCCCATGTGGTGCGTGTCCTGTATGGGCCGATGGTTTGCCAGTCGCCAGGACCAGCAGAGACCAGAGACGTGGCTGAGCAGCAGAGTGCCCTGCCCCACGTGTAGAGCCCGTTTCTGTATCCTGGACGTCTGTGTGGTGTCTTCTTAAACACTCGACCAGTGCGTTTCCTTTTTTAATTAAAAATCAAGACTGCTCCTGGAGCATTATTTCATAGTTTATTTCTTTACATCTAATTGATACTTTGCAGCTGATGTGATCAACATTTCCTGGGGGTGTGATGCTAATGTAGGCACTGCTTTGTCTGAAGCTCTGTTACTTAAGTTAGACTTTATTTTAACACAGTGTGATCAATAAGAACTGACATGGGCAAAGGTGATGTGCCAGTACTTTCAAAGGCATCGGGTTTCCTGCTGTCGAGGAGTGGGGAGGGGAGATGCCGGGTATCTGTATTTTTCGTTGACCACTTCGTTTGCTTGTTACCATTCTATTTTTGTAGGCCTACATTATACCATCCGTGTGTGTAACCTGCTTAAGCCGCTGTTTCATTAAACCACCAGAAAATGCATTATGCGACTCGGTCTACTTTTTACAAGCTGCAGTGCATCAGACAGAGGTACTGGACCCGATCTACACTACCATTTACTGTTGAAAATCACATTCTATTGTCTAAAGAAAAGAGTGTTTTTTTTATTATCATCGTGGTATCAGAATAGGGATTAAGTACTGAGTCTGTTCCTTACTATCAAAATCAAATCTTATCAAATCAATTTTTAGTATTGTAACATGATGATTTGTATGTATGATCATTTGTTTTGAATCTGCCCATACCATTTACCGTATTTTCCGGACTATAAGTCACACTTTTTTTCATAGTTTGGCCGGGGGTGCGACTTATATGTGAAATTATAAAAATATATAATTTCACATCTTCGTTGTCACACTGACAACCACGCGAGGAGTTGGTGGAGTTGTTCAGACGTGACACTGAGGATGAAGAATTCAATGGATTTAGTGATTTGGAGTGAGATCGAGAGTTTGATAAACTTGTTAGCTTGTTTTTTATGCTTTAGTTATCTGATTAACTGTTAATATCTTACGTTAACATACCAGACACGTATTCTGTTCGTTGTCTATGCTTCATGGATGCTTTAGTTTCTGATTAACTGTTAATATCTTACGTTAACATACCAGACACGTATTCTGTTCGTTGTCTATGCTTCATGGAGCTGAATAAATATAAATGTGTTACATTAGCGTGCTGTACTGCTATTCAGTCTGTTGTTCTCTCTTTTATTGTTATTATCATAACTTGCCTTTAAAGATAAAATGTCTGTTCTTGATCTCAGACTTTGTAAAATAAATTTCCCAAAAAAATGCAACTTATAGTCCAGTGCGACTTATATATGTTTTTTTTGCATTATTATGCACTATGCTTTTAGGACCATGCTTTTTGGTACACGTCATCTGTAAGGTCTCTAGTAATCAAAAATGACTCTGTTTTATTTTAGTGTGAGTGCAGGAGGTTAAACATGTTGGTGGTCACAACTGTGACCGGTGGGATAGATTATTGTATCACAGAGCACACAGATTTCTTTACGTACAAAAAAACATTCAAGTTCTATACACTTTTTGAATTGGTTTGTTTTAACTTTAAGGGAAATTCTTCATATGCAGATAACGGTGATGGCCCAGTCAAGGCATGCAACAAAGTAAATGTCCCTCAAAATGGGAAATGGACCTCCTGGCTGATAATGACTGGTCTGAGGAGATAGTCAGCAGGTTACAGAATACAGCATATTGACCACATGCAGATTAGATTATGACATTGATCATGTTCACACCTTCTTGTGTACTTGTGTCCATGACTCTTGTCTTGAAAAGACAAGGTCACTGCGTAGCACCCAATGATATTGGCTACCTAAGATTTGGAATTTGGCAACAAGGCAAATTGATATTTCAAATATAATAATCTAATAGTAAAACACATAGTTTACATTAGTAAAACATATAGTTTACATTAATACACATCTCATGTTTAGCCATTTTTGGCACAAATACATGATAAACACACAAATGAACACGACACGAGGCATCTTATTCAAACTTCAGTCTCAATAATCACACAAGAGGGCGCACAGAAAAACACCATGGCCCCAAGGGTTTACCGCTTTCGCCCTTAAAGGTTATGAGTTTTCCTGGAATGTTCCACAGTCTGATATTAAACATCTCTCCATGGTGACAAGCAGGTAACCCCCACTACTTACAAATTTACAGGTCAGATCTGTACGGAGACAAACCTGCTACAAGTAAATGATAATGGTATTTTGATTAATAAAAAACGTATGTAATCGATTAATCGTATTTAATGCTAGATCAATACCATTTCCATGGAGACGAGCAGGCGGCGTACCCTTCACTACCAAAGTGCACAATGCACCTTTAAGGTTAGACCAGTATCGGTATCAGTGAAGGCCATTTTTGGGCCATTGCGCTGGTTTTGCGCGCCATCTTGTGGTGAGTGGTGAAACTGAAGGTTCAATAATTGCCTTGGGTTTATTTGTGAATATAATATTTGTGCTGTCATGGCCCATAAATGGCTCTTTTAGCTCAATAAATGAGGTGTATTGCTTTTAGTATGAAGGTACAGTTGTTCCAAAAAAGTTTTAATGTGTAAATGTTGATTTGTACACTGATAAATAAAATATATATATTTTTTTACACTTACAAATTTCGTTTTTCACTTACAAATTTCGTTTTACGCTTACAAATATCGTTTTACGCTTACAACCTTTGTAATTTACAAGTACAAATCTGAAAATTACCCTTTCACGAGTTTTGAGACATTCGTTGCGCCGAGTTTGTCTCAGAAGTATTTCTAAGTGCAACGGGCTTATATACAGTAAAGGGGTAGCTAACCCGAATTCAAACAGTACGTCACCTTTATGTGATATTATGATGTGCATAATACGAGATGTTACCATTAGTTAGCGCCTTATACTAGCGGACTTTTCCCCGGCTTTTTCCTGCTAATAAGGCTCGTGTGACGTTATGAGTGGTCACAAACATTGGCCCCTACATTTTTAGCAACAACGCCACTCCAGTTAACCTGGAGAAAGGATTCCTAAAGGCGCTTATTACAGAACAGAGCGGGCTACACATTGAGCATTGAGTTTAACAATGTGAAGACATGACATACGTTTGAGTTAACTTCATCATTCAGCATCTGGGCAAACAAAAATACACTCGTTCTAAGTTGTGGCTTCTTTCAGTGCCGCTGCCTGAGCCCCGCACCTGACGGCTGGTGGGGTGATGAGCCCTGGGTGCAGCGGCCGGGTTTCCCTTCATGGTTCACTGGTTCACATAGAGTACACCGTCGCGTCAGGCACCAACTCACTGGCCTAAGAAGCCCTAGGACCGTGCGCTGTGAGCGCGTAAATTGGAACGTGCGTCTTGGGTAATGCGCTCCCACTTCGAACCCAGACAAACTTGGCGCAACGCAATGTCTCAAAACTCGTGAAAGCGTAATTTTCAGATTTGTACTAAATTACTACTAAATTATAAAGCTGTAAGCGTAAAACGATATTCGTAAGTGTAAAAAAATATTATTTTTTATTTACCAGTGTACAAATCAACATTTACACATTCAAACTTTTTGGAACAATTGTACCTTCATATTTTATCTCAATAAATGAGGTGTATTGATCTATATTACATATAAATATGTTTTTTGCTAAGCTTTTTAAATGAATAATATTGCCTTACTAAGAACCTCAATATAACCTTTGGTTATATGGAAGGTTATATATAACCTTTGGTTATATACAACCTTTGGTTATATATTGGACTTGGGGGACTTTAGGGGTCCCATAGTGACCAGTGAGAGCTCACATTATAATCAAAAATTACTATTGGTATCTTTAATTCTCAATTCAAGGTATTATCCCACCCGTCACAATTTGTATTAATTGAAAGTAGCCTATTTGGTTGAGTTTAAACAGAAATTATTTGAGGTCTCTTCTCACCAACTGAACTTGACCTGCCTTGCTCCAGCCCTGCATCTGCCCTGCACCTGCCCAGCACCTGCCCAGCACCTGCTCGAGCCCTGCCCGGCTCTTGCCCTCCTCTGGATGAGACACTCCGCTCCAGTAGGTGGCTCTCGACAATACGATGCTGACAGTCTGGCACCATTGCTGGCATCATTGCTTCCACAGCGGCGCTGCTCCTGTCAAGTGTGCACCGTGTCCTTTGACGGAGTAAAGCGGGGGCCGTAACCATGCTGAGGGCCTGTGTGAGAGGGGCGAAGACCACCGCCCGGGTAAGAGCACATTTACACCCGGCGCACTCTGTGAGCGCACTCTGGCGTATTGTACGGAGTTCCCATTCTGTGACCCCATGGACTCAAGGTCCATGGAGGCTGGGCCATGGGCTGTGCGCGGAAAAAAAACAGCTCAAAAAAATTCACTTGCCTCATGACTTCTGTATGAATTCTGTGTTTCACTGATATCTCATCATATCTTCACCTCAGTGCATGGCCGAGTGCCTGTGGAGAGAGTGTTTGGCCGCTTATGCTAACTTGCCAAAATGGCTGATTGGCTAGTGGAAATACGCCCTCCATAGACTGTATATAGTCTAAACGCCCTCCGACAAAACCTCCAGAAGCGGCCAGAGCCAAGTGAAAATGAGCCAGTTCATTCTCAGAATAAATTATACTCAAGCTAAACGTGTTTCTCTGAGTGGGTTGGAGTTTAGCAAATCAAACCCGGTGCGAAGCAGCTATAGTCAGTACTTTTAGTAGTGGTTAACTTTATCAACTACATACACTCAAAATATATATTTTGTTCAATACACGTCGGTCTTTGTAATCACGTGACAAAGACTCCTGCCGCCATACGTCAAACAAACTCAAATTGAAAAAAAAGTACATATGTACATATTACAAAAATATATTAATCTGCCAAATGCACTGATCAGTTCTTGTTACTCTGTCAGTCTTTACTGTGAAATGAGGCTCGTGCAGTCTATGATGAGGCTACAGGTCTGTATTTGAAATTGTGAAAGAGGCTGAATTAAAATGTAGCCAATGACTGATAAGCCATTGTGTTATCTTCAAGAGAGTCTGGCTGCAGAACTCCACTGAGACAGCCCTACCCCTCAGACCTCCACCAACATGTCCCTCACCATTTTTCATGAGTTTACTTTATTAATACTTTCTGTTATTTGTTGCCTTAGTTCATTGTCTATTAAAGGTCATTAAATGATAAAGCTCATTTCAAATAGTTCAGAGCGAAGCATTTCAAAGACATTTAACCACCAATATATTTCATTTCTAGTTTGAAATGAACTAGTTGTCTCTGCTCTGCTCTGCTTGAATAGGTTAATTAGCAGTTTAAAACATATTGTCACAATCACAAAAAACAGTCAAAAAAAAATTAACTTAACTGTCATCATAGGCCTACATATACAAGGGGTGTAAATGGGCATATTAGATGTAGTTTGTCTGCAAATGTGTTGCTGTAGGCCCTGTGACTGGTCAAAATTAGGCTCAAATCTTATTATAAAGCATTTTTATTGTCAGAAAATCAGGATTGTCTTTAGTGTAAAACAATGTAAACTTTTGTAACGTTACGATGAAAACAGCAGCTAGGAAACCGTACACTTTGGTGGTCTTTTGGCTTGGGCTCTTTTACTTTTAGGGACCTGTGGATGGAGGTAAGTGGCGTCAGGGTCCTCCGGGTGGAGGTCTGCGAGCTGGGTCCTCCGGGTGGAGGTCTGTGGCCTGGATCCTTCGGGTGGAGGTCTGCAGCCAGATCCCTCTTGTTATCTTCCGTCAAAGAAAGTGAATGAGCATTCTTATTCTGGTTTGTCTCATTAGATCATGAGTGTTGATCATTCAATTACAGTCAGGGAAATAGATTAATAAAAATTAAAACTGCAAGCAATGGTAAAGGGCCCTCGCAACCCTTGCGACCGCAGAAGGGCATGCCACAGTGGGAGAGCTGCATATCAACCTTAGCTTGACATGTGATTCAATATTTCTAGTGTCACGTTGGACTTTGCAGGGGGCGCTGGAGAGCCGTTTTTAAAGATAGAATTTTAATCCACACATCTGAGTGGTGATCTGACGATGTTTGCAAAAGTTATAGGAATTTTTATGCTTTCAAAATGGCCTTTTTGTTAAGAGCTTATTATGACCACACCCTGGGACTTATGTAAATTCTTTTAAAAAACTTTTCACCCCAAATATGTCCTGATGATGCTGCCTCACTTTGGAGTCCATCAGATAAAAACCCTAGGACAAGTATGAGTGCTAGATTTGGACATCTGTATAATTAGATTCAAAATGGCCGCCTTCACATCAGTGTTAGGGTGTGGTCCCCATAGACTTTTTTGCTCAGCGGCACATAAAGGGTTGCGTTCCAAATTTCATTAGTCTATGAAAAATAAAAAAATTCTGCCCCATTACAACTGTTCAGGGGGCACTGGAGAGCTGTTTTTAAAGATAGAAGTTTAAGTTGCATATCATTATATCCAGGTCATTAAAATGCACAAACACCATTGGGCAGTTTGAATCTAAAAATGTTTGCAAAGTTCCAAGGGATTTTTTTACTTTCAAAATGGCTGCTTCATTAAGCACTCATCATGACCACACCCTGAGACTTATACAAATTCTTTTAACAAGATATCCAAGATATGTGGTGATGCTGCTGCCTCAGTTTGAAGTCATTTTGATAAAAACCCTAGGACAAGTTCGTTAAAGTAAAGGTTTAGATTTTGGCCATCTACATATTTGGATTCAAAATAGCCGCCTTCACGTTGGAGATAGGGTGTGGTCCCCATAGAATTTTTTGCTCAGGGTCACAAAGAATGAGTGTACCACATTTCATTGTATTATGACAAACTTTTTTTTTTTCATTTTCGATTGACTTTTTTGAGGCGTGGCCATGCAAATGTGGATGTAGACAGGGCGTGGTCTTCATTGGCTTTTTTGTTCAGAATGATATCAAGGGTCTGTGTACCAAATTGTAATTGTCTACGACAAACTAAATTCTTCCATCCCATTTTAACTTTGCAGGGGGCGCTGGAGAGCCACTTTTAAAGATACAAGTTTAATTCACATATCATTATGTCCAGATGTCAAAACACACATGTCAAAACACACAAATACTATATACTACTGCTACGCTCTCCTTGTACATTCGTGCTTGGGCCCTAATAAACACCCACTACCCAGCTCTTGAGCTGATCGACTGAAGTTGGCATGAGCCTTCACTTTTGTGAGTATGTTTTGGCATGATGTAAAAAGCAGAGTATGATACTGTTTTCTCTCTTTCAGTGTAATTATGGACGAACATGCTTTAACAATCTACAGCAACGGCATTACACCACCGGAGAGACCAGGTACCACAAACATAATCATGTTTTTACTATCATCACATTATACCAGCTGTTTGTTGAAAATGAAAATATATCGCCTAAAATCACTACACTTAATGAATCTCATTCTTAAAGAGGGGGTATTATGCTACCACCACACTGTTCATCAAAAACATGCCTGAAGAGGTTTTAGATGCCATCCAAGCATGTTTGAGTCATCTAGCAGTCTCTCCCGGGCCCTATTAACCCTTCTTACGGTTAGCAGTATGATTCTGTCCAATGCTCAGCCCACAATGACGCATGACAATTCTTCATAAATACACAAAAGCATGATACAAAAACAATACACTGCAACTTTCATTAGCTGAATTCACACCGATTGTAATGTGACGTCACTCTGAAGGGGGAGTGGCTTAACTCGGGGAGCAAGGGAGGGGGGACTCAAAAAACAAAACAAACTAATTAAATATGTTAATAAGTTGTTTTTGGCAAATATAGCATTTTCAAAACAAAAAAGGTAACATGGGGATCTAAATAGGTTATGTGTCAGCAACTAATACCTCAGAAGAAGTATAATACCCCCTTTTTAAGGAAAATATGAATGTAGTGGTTTACTCTTGTTAAAATGTGTTTTTATGACAGTGCTGGAGTTAAAGTGGTGACTGCCAGTCTGATCTCAGTGGGGGGAGTCATTGGAGGTACGGTGCTCTATGCTAAATGGGACCCCAAGTTCAGATCCACGGTGGAGAAAAATGTTCCGTATGCTGACTGGCTGTTGGGCGCTGCTTTGGGACCAGCTGTAGATCCTTTACCAATAAAGAAAAAGGTCAGAATGCAGTAAGCCTCTTTCAATAGGAACAGACTGATCACAAGATGATATAGTTTGTGAAAATGTTGTTGGAGAATTAATATTTAATTTGAAGTAGAATTACTCCAGTCTGTTCATTTTTTCTTGCATTCTAACATTTTTTTGTGATCATTTTTTAATTGTTATTTTCAAATAATGCTTGCAAGGATGAGGAGATGCATTACAATATAAAGACATATAACATCAAACATATGAGTAAACCTGCTGTAGTTAACAAGGCAAAAAACTAACAAGCTAGTTATAAGGTTTACTTAAACATCAAGCCATTAGCTGTTCCTCACCCCTGTCCCCATCCCGGGACCTAGCAACCCACCCACCTGCCCCTGACCTATCCCAGCTGCCCCTGCCCCTGACCCTGACCCTGACCCTATTGCATTTTTTATTTCTAATGTATATAAGGCTCTACTAAGGAGTTGGCACTAATGCAGTGATTATATTGTCCCAAAACATTCTATTTTTTGGGATAATATAATGCTTATTACTTATGTTGACAGAGCATAGTTCTTTCCATCTACAAGCAAATAATCATTCTTAATGTTTTTTGCACATCCTATTTATGTCATTTAACAGCTATGGTATCGAATCAGAATGAGATTTGAATCTTGTTGACATGGTTTATTTCCTGTATTGTAGATGGAAACGAGCCAACCACCTAGCATGATGGAAAAAACCCTGAAAGAACCAAAACCAGTGGCAACAAAAAAGGTGAAAGATGTGATGGAGAAGCCAAGTGTTCCCCCTTCATCTGCAGCCCAAACTATAGAAGGTAAGAGACATTTGTGCATCTGCAGCACAGACTATAGAAGGTAAGGGATATTTCTGGAAAGAAACAAAATCGTCAAAATCAAAAACAACAACGTTTTCACTTTTCATTGCCTCAAGAGACTCATGTTCACTGTTGTTTTAATAGCTCAGTAGTTCTTTATCGTACCTTGCATGTAGGGATGGGACAATTTTTATTTTTTTGAGCTGATACGGATATCTGATGTTTAGCTTGCCATGGTGCTGATAACTGATGCAAGGCCCACAAAATTATCTTAAGTTGAAGGAAAGATCACAAATTAACTTTTCACTTTTGTAAAAATGAAAACAAAATGTATTTGTTGAAAAGGACAAATCTGGTGCACTGAGGACAATCTGGGAATGACACATGGGCACAGAGAGAATGGGGCAGCTCCAAAAAAATATTGGCATATTAATATCGGCCGATACGATATAGAAAAAAACAGGCAGTTGATTTTGGCCAATACAGATTCTGATTATATATCCCAGCAGCAATTAAGGGATTTTAACCTCACTAAACCTGTTGTTTGGTGTACATGTACATTAACCTGAAACATGTGGTCACAGAAATGTATTATGAAATGCAATTTTATAGCAATTATAGCCAGTTGGGCTTTAAAATAATTCAGATTTGCTGAATAATTAAATAAAATAATTTTTGTTAAAATGTTTCAAATGCTTCAAATTAGAAAGTTTACAACATTTAAATCAGCGTGGAATACAATTAATCATATTTCATAAGTGTGATTGATTTGATTATTTTTTTATTGCAAAAATGAAGTAATTTCTTGAAAGTGCAGACCATATTGTTCCCAGTTGTCCTTTAGTCTACAAAGAAAATGTTTTTTACCATAGTTATTCAAGCTTCCGTCTAAATCTCATTCCATGTCCATAGCACAATAGCGTAGTGTCTGTTCCCAGTATATCTGCGCCTGTCAAAATTATATTTTTTGTGATACAAGTAAACATGAACACATAGAGAAACTGTTGTTTACATCTAGTGTAAAATAAACAATGCTAACAAGCTACTTGCACTACATTTGGCTCTGCTCCGCTGCACTCCACGTTTGATCCCACAGTAAATGGTGCTTGGAAACGACAAAAATGTTTATGAAACGTTTTTTGCCTTTTTTGTGCTGTGCATATTTTTATTTGTGTTAGTATATTTGTTTTAATTATTTATAATTATTTTTGCGAAAATTACCTGATGTAATTTACGGCCAGCCGATGGCAGCAGCATGTGCAAAACTACTACACATGTGGTAACGGAATGTAAAAGTACCAGTCCTTCATTACCTTATTGCTTTTGATTCATATCTCATATCAAAGAATTCAAACATTTGAATTCTTTATATTTGCAGTGCAGAAAAGTCTAGAATAAATAAGATAAGGTGAGAGTTAAATAATGACTTCATAATAGCGGTAGTTATCTTTTGCTTTAGTATATTATTTGGGTTTTAAATTTAAATAAGGACTTTTATTTCACAAACTTCTTCTTGTTTGCGATGCACAGGGCTGTGAAGCCCCATGTACATGCATGTAGTGGAATCAGCCCATACAGCAAAATCACATTCTTGAGTTTGACAATTTGCTTTTCAAACTTAAAAACATTTCTTCTGTTTATAATAAAATAAATCTCACCTTTTTTCAGAGGCTTCTGCTGAGGCCACTCACATCATTTCAGCCATGAGTGAAGTTCAGTCTGTCCCAGCTCCACATGACACAGAGGCAGCTGTACTGAAAGGTATGTGATTAAACAACTTAGCTATCACCCAACCCTACTGTAGTGTTTAGGAGTTACTATTGGAAATGGGCTGTAAGAAACATTTTTATTGTTTTTTGTGCGCTAATGTTTTTATTTCTGTTTCAGAAATGCCTGAGCAGTGCAATGAGTGTGAACCTGCTTCACTTGCACCAGATACAGCACTGGCCCCAGAACCTTTAAAAGAGCGCCCAGTGGAAGAGGTCGCAGCGAGACTCGCTGAGCAAGACCAGGCAGAAAAGGACATTTTAGAATGTAAAAGTCATTGCATTCTTCCTCTCTTCAACATTTAGCTGCAAATGAAATATGTCATCAAATATTTTAGCCCTAACACTTGTCTCCTTTTCACCAGCCCTTTCAGCAAACTTGGATGAGTCCTTGTCAAACTCAGCCAAAGCCACACTCACAGCTATTGGAGCCCAGGAGGCTGCACTGCAGGCCATTACAAAGCACACCCAGAAGCTGAAGGAGGCTATGGAAGCTGAGGTACGATATCAGATAAGGGATGGGTGACTCTGGAAATGTATTATTTATACTAGGATAAATATTACTGGCCTATTCACACCTAGCCTGATAAAGAATAAAAGTGTCTGTACCCGATTTATTTTCTATGTAGGTGAGAAAAATGTGTATTGCCCTTGCCAAGATATATTGTGAAAGCCGCTCTTGTCATCAAGATGAGGCCACTGTGTGGTGGCTGCTGGTTGTTGTTACCTTTACTGTGACATCATAACTCTGGTTTGGTCTCTGAAAGTTGTGAAAACCGCTTATAAATTCATCACGGCGAATAATTAAGATGCTAGTATGCATTATGAAAGAAAAAACTAGTAAGTAACTTTGGACCACTGCAAATCTGTTAAAGTAAAGATGATTTTCCTATTTTTATGACAGAAAAAAATCAGGTACAGCGCCTTTAATGCAAATACAAAAACATTGAATCCGTTCCGCACCATGCAAATAAAGATGATTCTAAAGAGGTGTGTGTAGAGGTGTAATAATAATGCAAATGTAATCAGATGTTACGTCATCATGTAATAAAAGCACAAAATCTGGATTTACATGTAGGTTAGCAGCATTATCAGCCATTTTGATTTCATTAGGAGTTAGGATCATATTGACAGAAAATAACTTAAGTAGAGTGGGTGTCTCGAGTGGAGGGGGAGAGTGCTACTTGAGTAACTTTTTAAAGAAATTGTACTTTTCAGAGTACTTTTCTAGCAGCATACTTTTACTCCTACTTGAGTAATATTTTTATTGAAGTAACAGTCCCCTTACTTGAGTAGAGGCTTTGGTTTCTCTTCCCACTATGAGTAAGTCTATAGGTGACAAAAGCTTCATGTTGACTATATGAAATGATTTGAACATTTGTGTTTCTTGCATCGCTCCTTCAGATATTGTCTTTTTTGCGTCTTTTGAAAATATCAGATTTTGTGCATTATTTAATGTTTAGTCTATCTTAGTCTTTACAAAATGTGCTTTAAATGATGACGTGACAATTATATCACATTTTTTATTTTTATTACATAATACAGCTCAGGCCATTTCCAAACAGAATCTGGTGCAGTTTGCTTGTGGTATTGTGGTAATTTTATTTATAAGGGGCTGCCTGAATATCTCACTTGCTTATTGAACTTTGATATGGGAATATTGAACTTTGATATGGGAACTTTTAATACAAAATCTCATGATTGTCTATGTCTAAAAACTGGCTACACTAAAACTGAAATGGTTATTTGGTTGTTAATAAAATATTATATATGTCCCAGAGATAAACGTGCTTTGGTCCGAAATGTGCATATCAACACAAGAACAAAAACAAAAGACCTTGTGAAGATACTTGCCGAAGCTGGTCATTATCCACAGTGAAAC
>JACM01069070.1:0-10905 GCA_000787095.1 Periophthalmodon schlosseri
TGGGATATGGTTATGATGGGATACACTAAAATGTGGTTATGCTGGGATACACTGGGATTTGGTTATGCTGGGATACACTAGGAAAGGTTTATGATGGAATAGACTTGGATATAAGTGTGCATCCAATCCATCAAAAAATAAGGTCCTCCACTCCTGAGTCCCCTGTAGACTCTTCACTCTTTGACACAAACCGCTCCGGGTCTGAGATGCCTCTAGCTCTATGTTATAATGTTGTTCCCTCCTTAAAGAGCTGTGTTGTGTTTCATTCACACATGTTTCAGTAACCCTTTATTATTAGTCTGTCTACATCTCCAAAGTTCAAAATGCTCTGTTCCACTTTGTGATGTCATGAAGTGGCAGTTCTCAAGTTAACAGATCTTTTTACCTTTAGTTTACCTTTAGCTGAAATCATTCAAATGATTCTAGTGCAGGTGTACGGAGTACACAGTGGAGCACGTCCTGTTTTACCACATGACATCACAAGGTGGAACAGAGCATTTTGAGCTTTGGAGATGTAGACAGACTAATATAAAGGGTTATTCTGAATGAAACAAAGCACAACTCCAGGTATGTTTTTGAGGAGTTAACAGCATTGTAACATGGCAAATAACATATGACAAGAGTCCATTTGGCGTAAAGTAGGAGCTTTAACAATGAACATAATGTAGCCTTTGGTTCAACTGCGTCTGGCTGGAAGAATATCAAATCAAACAGGCCTAGTAGATTGTAGGAGAATATCAAATCAAACATGCGTCGTAGACTGTAGAAGAATATCAAATCAAACAGGCCTAGTAGACTGTAGAAGAATATCAACTCAAACAGGCCTAGTAGACTGTAGAAGAATATCAAATTAAACAGGCCTAATAGACTGTAGAAGAATATCAAATTAAACAGGCCTAGACTGAAGAAGAATATTAAATCCAACAGGCCTAGACTTTAGACTCGAAATGCAAGCCCAGGCCTACAGCCTAATAGGCCCCATTCCACATTTCAGCACAAGACACTGTCTGTACTTGTCTCATGTGTCTCCCCCTCCCGCCTCCTCTGCCTCCTCTGGCCCAGTGACGCGCGCACCTCTCATTGCGCATGCTCACTGCATCTCCTTCCGCCGCTGACTCATCTTGGGGCCCACACAAACAAACCGCGTTTAAACCCGGACTAAATTTTAGCCAAACCCAGACTAACCAGGTCCAAACCCGAGTAACGGCCCGGGCTCTGGTCTCGGTCCTGGGGATGTGCGCGTGTCCGTGATGCAGGTGCGTAAAGGTCTGTGGTCGGTAAAAAACGAGAACCAAGCGGGATGTGAACCTGGGGAACCGGGACCTAACCGGGAATACAGCGTCCTCTAGGAGACAAGGACACGGGGACACAAGGTAAGACCGAGGTAGGCCAACGGCACAGAGACCACGGGGAGACACGAGGCACGGAGGACAGGCTGAAAGGCTGAAATGGGTGGGACAGAGCCAGCTGGAAAGAGATAGGACACGGGGTGAGACATGAGGGAAGAAAACACCGAGGACATGAGAAACATTTAAAGTAGACAAACGGGACAAAGAGAAACAGAGCAAAGGAGACATAGTGAGACTAGTTCACCTGCGAGACAGAGGGAAGAGGACACAAAGGACACAGAGAAACAGGTGGGACATAGGGACGCAGGTAATACTAAGGAGACAATGGGCAGCAGGGCAGATGTTAGGAAATGCAGAGGACATGGGACACGTAGTGTCCTCAACCATGGGCATGCAGGCGACTTATGGCAGGCTACTGAAACTGGGTAGGCTTGGCAGACTATTCAAAAAATGTGTGCAGTACATTTTCATAATTCAGATGGTTTTGGAGTTTTTTTTTACATCAAAATCATGAAAACAAGAAAATATATCTATTGGTAAATGACAGTATATTACTACAGTATAAGACTGATATTTGATTGAGGCGAGTGTGAGACAAAGGCGTAGGCGGTAAGTGAGGGGAAAAGAATGGACCCCCTGCGCTGCATATCATTGTCTTTAGGTCAGTGAGTTACAGCTTTGTTAAGCCTTTATAATATGAAACATTCTCAAAAGGACAAAACTTCTAGAACCAGAATTCCCAATCTACTGTATAGCTTAATAACATGTTAAGTATGCCCATATACCTAAAGTTTGCTAGTTCAAGTCCGGCTACCTGCAATGATTTATTTTGTGTCCATGGACCGCCCACAGAATGAATGTGTCTTCGGTGGTCACAGAGGCTGTGTTTGATGTTAGGATATTATGATCAGAAAGAAACACCCTTTATGAAGCCTGCACTCGAGAGCCTGTAATGATCTTCATCCTATATGTTCCAATTGTGTTTCAGGTCATGGACCTGCCCTGGACTTGGACTCAGGTCCTAGTTCTGGCCATGCTGCAGTCTGTGTGGGCGGGGCATCGAAACCTGTTGCCTGACGACCATGTGGTTGCTACGGTAAATGCCACGGCCACTGACTCTAAGGGCAACATTGTCCACATAAGCAGCTCTGAAGATGCTCTGTTTGGTCTGCACTCACCCAAGACGGAAACCCGAGGACTTCTACTGGCACCTACACCGCACAATGGAGGTAAGGCTCTCCTGCCTGCCCCTGTCTGCTCCTGTGTGCTCCTGTCTGCTCCTGCGTGCTCTTGTCTGCTCCTTTGACTCAGGATTAGACCTGCTCCTGTATGCTCTTCTGCTTCTCCAAAGTACAGGGTTAGCTGCTGTGTCCTTCAGTGTAACATGACACGAGACACTCTGACCTCCATGTGATACTGCAGCCTCCGCCATAATAAGAGTCCAGCTTTCAAAATAAGAGTCCACCTATCACAATAAGAGTCCAGATTTCACAATAAAAGTCCAGCTTTAACAATAAGACTACAGTTTTCATAATAGGAAGTATGGGTTTGAAAGTGTCTGGTCTCTCTCTGGCCTTACCCTGGTCTTTCTCTGGTCTAAATCTAATCTAACCCTAATCTAACCCTGGTCTAACCCTGGTTTAACCCTGGTCTAACCCTGGTCTAACCCTGGTCTAACGCTGGGATATCCCCAATCTTACCCAGGTCTCTCTCTGGTCTCTCTCTGGTCTAACCGTGGTCTAACCCTGGTCCTTCCCTGGTCTAACCCTGGTCTAACCCTAGTCCTTCTCTGGTCTAACCCTGGTCTTTCTCTGATTCAACCCTGGTCTCTCTCTGGTCTAGTTGTGGACCTTCAGGGCTGTGATCCTCAGACCCGTTTCAGTCCTCCTCGCTCTGTCCAGTGGGTGGCGCTGATGCAGAGAGGAAACTGCACGTTCAGAGAGAAGATCCAGAGAGCAGCTTCATTCAAGGCCAGCGCAGTACTCATCTACAACAACAGCAGTAACGAGACAGTACGCATGGGACACGAAGGTACTACTACTACTACTACTAGTACAACACTCATCTACTACAATAGCAGTAAGGAGACAGTACGCATGGGACACTTCTACTACTGCTACTGCTACTACTACTACTGCTGCTACTGCTACTGCTACTACTGCTACTACTACTAATGCTACTACTGCTACTACTACTAATACTACTACTACTACTCTACTCATCTACAACAACAGTAGTAATGAGACAGTACATGAGAAATGAGACACGAAGGTACTACTACTACTACTACTACTACTACTACTACTACTACTACTACTACTACTACTACTGCTGTACTAATAATTTACAACACCACCAGAGATTGTATGCAAAAAAACAAAACAGTTTAGCGTAATGCCATACTTTAGAACATTCCAGGAAAAGCAATAACAAGTCCAGGGAGACCAGCAAGTGTGCAGGGGACATATTGGTTTGAACATGATTCAGTTTTGATTTTATTGTGTTTAGTCCTTGTTCAGTCCTGGTGTATTTGGGGTTAGTCCTGATTTAGCCCTTGTTTAATCCTGGTTCAGTCCTGGTTTAGTCCTGGTTTAGTCCTGGTTTAGTCCTGGTTCAGTCCTGGTTTAATCCTGGTTTAGTCCTGGTTCAGTCCTGGTTCAGTCCTGGTTCAGTCCTGGTTCAGTCCTGGTTCAGTCCTGGTTTAATACAGATTCAGTCCTTGTTTAGTCCCAGTTCAGTCCTGGTTGAGTTCTGGTTGAGTTCTGGTTCAGTTATGGTTAGTCCTGGTTTAGTCCAGATTCCGTCCTTGTTTAGTTCTGGTTCAGTCCTGGTTCAGTCCTGGTTCAGTTCTGGTTTACCCGTCTGACTGTTTGTGCTCAGGTACTGGTGCTGTGGTGGCAGTGATGATTCCGGAGCTGTTTGGCCGAGAGCTCTTGTCCCTTCTGGAGAGGAACTTGTCGGTGCATGTGCGGGTCTTGGTGGGGCCCCGGTCTCAGAACTCGTCCCGGTCTTCGCTGCTCTTTGTCTCTGTGTCCTTCATTGTTCTGCTCGGCGTCAGCTCTGCCTGGCTCCTGTTCTACTGTGCACAAAGGCTACGTGGATCCACCAGAGGGCGCACCCAGGTGAGAGACTAGACCAGGACCAGAGCAGGACCAGAGCAGGACCAGACCAGGACCAAGACCAGGACCAGACCAGGACCAAGATCAGGACTAGACCAGGACCAGACCAGGATGAAGACCAGGACCAAGACCAGGACCAAACCAGGACTAGACCAGGACTAGACCAGGACCAGGCCAAGACCAGGACCAAACCAGCATCAGTACTTTGAGTCCATGGTGCTTGCTAACCTTGTGTTCTTGTGTACTCTAGAGAGGATTTGGAGATGCAGCTAAGAAGGCTATCAGGAAACTGACCACTAGGACTGTTCGGAGAGGAGACAAGGTGAGTCCCTGTCTGCCACAACACTGTCACACACTGTTACAGTCACAAGACCGTTGCGGTCACAACACTGCCGCAACAATGTCACAACAATGTCACAACAATGCCACAAGATTGTCACTGTCACAACACTGTCACAACAATGTCACAACACTGTCACTACACTGTCACTGTCACAACACTGTCACTGTCACAACACTGTCAACACTGTCACTGTTACAACACTGTCACTGTCACAACACAGTCACAACACTGTCAGTGTCACAACACTGTAAAAACACTGTCACAACACTGTAATTGTCACAACACTGTCACTGTACACTGTAACTGTCACAACACTGCCACAACACTGTCACTGGCACAACACTGTCACTGTCACAACACTGTAACAACACTGTCACAACACTGTCACAACACTAACACTGTCACTGTCACAACATTGCCACAACACTGTCAGATTTGATCAAAGCAGAATTAAATGAGTGAATGGGCCACCTTTGTAATGCTTAAGGATGTGTGCAAGTATTTTAATTGTAAATTGTCTCATGTTAAAAGTATTATTGCTTAACTATTCATTCATTTTGAGCGTGTATAGTATAAATCATAATTATAACTCATTATTTTAACTTTGCTAAATGAGTATTGTTTAATGTGTAATATAAAACACAATAAATAATAATGTGCTAAAATATCAGTGTTTTTAAACAATTCTGACTAAGCCAAACCTCCTTGTCAAAGCCTGATCTGGTCAGATCTCAGAAGCTAAGCAAGGCTGGGCCTGGTTAAGACTTGAATGGGAGACTGCTGGGAATTCCAGGTGCCACAGTGAGGTGCTAGTGGTGAAGACTGTTATTGTAGTGTCCTCAGGCACCATGACAACTAAACACTAATTCAACCACATTGCCTAGTATGAGTGGTGTGTGTGAATATTGTTGGTGGAGGGAGGGGCAGATGGCGCAGATTGTCAGCCTCGCTTCTGTCAGTGAATGAATAATGCTCTGGAAAGTATATTTGAGTGTCCAAAAAGCGCTAAATGCAATATTTAAGCCTGCTCTAAACCAGGCTAAGATCCCTGTCTATTTAAGCCTGCTTTAAACCAGGCTAAGGTCCCTGTCTAAATTTCCATAGCGACAATAGTCTTACAGTGTGCCTGGCTCAAACCAAGGACAGCAAGGACAACAAAATAAGTGCAACTTATTCCATTTAAGCTCACAAAGTTTTATCTGATCAAACATCCTTCTGGTTTAGACTAGCTTTTCACATTTGTCTTTTTTTTTCAGGAGACTGACCCAGACTTTAATCACTGTGCCGTTTGCATAGAGTCCTATCAGCTAAACGACGTGGTCCGCATCCTGCCCTGCAAGTACGCACCCTCCAACCCTGTTCTATTTCTGCCATGACTGTTTAAAGGGCCTATATTCACTGTTTTTCATCTATGTTATAATTCTGTATCCTCATCACAAACATACCTGCAGTTGTGCTTTGTTTCATTCACACATGTTTTACACACAAACCCTGTATATTTAAGGCTGAGTTCCTCTCTCAAACAGAAAAACTCTGTTCCACCTTGTGATGTCATTACGTGGTAATAAAGAAAGTGCTCCACTGTGATTTTAAACTCCATACACCTTCAGTAGAATCATTTGGATCATTTCAGCCCTGGATTTTCCAAACTTGATGTTACAACTATTGTTTTAGCCTCATTGAAACTGCTTCACTCCTCTGTACACCAGCAGATACTGGAGACTTTCTGTAACAATCTCAAGTGTACAAAAGGTGAAACAAAAATATTCTAAAATATACTTAACGTTATTCTAATGTATTGGACTGTAAATCAGTTCAATTGAGGCTAAAAATAGCTGTTAACATTAAAACTACCACTTGATGACATCACAAGATAAAACAGAGCATTTTGAGCTTTGGAGATGTAGACAGAGTAATAATAAAGGGTTACTCAAACATGTGTGAATGAAGCTCCCAAGAGTTTTGCATAATATAGGACCTTTAAAACCAACTTTCATTCACTTTTTTTGTTTCTTCTGTTTGTCTTTGTTCATCTCCTCATGTAAAGCATCTTTGGGTATCTTGAAAAGCGCTATACAAGAGTATGTATTCTTCTTCTTCTTCTGAGTGTATGTGTGTGACGTGTTGCACTGTGTTGCAGACATGTGTTCCACAAAGGCTGTGTGGACCCCTGGCTGAACGAGCACTGCACCTGCCCCATGTGCAAGCTCAACATCCTCAAGGCCCTTGGGATTGTGGTGAGCGCCAACATCTCCCACAATATTCACCATGACAACTAAACACTAAGACAGCACTGGACCAAACAGAACTGTCTGGAAATTTTGAACAATGAATTACGATTAGTGTTTTTTTCATTAAAGATCCTATAGATCCAACTGACTGTTGGCTTTAAGCCATGTTATAATGTTGTTGCCTCCTAAAAAACATACCTGGAGTTGTGTTTTGTTTCATTCACACACGTTTGAGTAACCCTTTATTATGAGTCTGTCTACATCTCCAAAGCTCAAAATGCTCTGTTCCACCTTGTGATGTCATGAAGTGGTAGTTTTCAACAGCTACTTTTACCTTTAGTTCAGTAGAATGTGGCATTTCTAGGGCTGAAATTATCCAAATGATTCTAGTGAAGGTGTATGGAGTTTAAAGTCACAGTGGAGCACTTCATGTATTACCATATCACATCATAATGTGGAATAGAGTGTTTTCTGTTTGAGAGAACTCAGCCTAAATATGCAGGGTTTGTGTGTTAAACGTGTGAATGAAACAAAAGAGATCAGAGAATAGCCTAATATGGGCCCTTTAAAGTCAAAGTGCATACCTGTGTCACTCACCTCTCCAGCAGTCTGACGGAGCTGTTTATGTTCCAGACCAGTATTCCATGTGTGGACTCTGTCTCATTGGATGGATCCCGTTATAGTCCCGCCTCCCAGAGCCAGAGGACCCCACTCAGTGACTCCCTACAGCCGTCAATCATTCTGGAACCAAGCCCCGCCCACCCAGAGGCCACACCCACTGACATTACCATCACTGTGACCAGTAAGGGCTAAGCAGAGCAGTATTTCACACTGTATCTTTTGCAGTGCGGGCTCATGATGCACTGTGAGGAGGGCTCCCACACAACAATTCTCCATAAATATGTAAAAACATGACACAAAACTGTACACAGCAACTTGACAAATTATTCATTAAATCATTAGTGGGATGCATGCTGATTGTGTTGTTATATCGCTCTGAAGGGGGAGTGACTTTGCACGGGGAGCAAAGGGAGGGGGAACTCAATGTCATGTGTTAGCAGTTAATACCCCATAGAAGTAAATAGCCCCTCTTTAATAGCCCATAGAAGTAGACTTTGCACGGGAGCAAAGGGAGGGGGAACTCAATGTCATGTGTTAGCAGTTAATACCCCATAGAAGTAAATAGCCCCTCTTTAATAGCCCATAGAAGTAAATAGCCCCCGTTTAAGTGCTCACAGAGGTGGTTTATGACACATATTACCGCCTGTAGTGCTATGTGCTTCCTGTTCTCAGAGCAGAGCCGATTCAGTCGTGGTTCAGTCAGGTTTCAAATCAAACACATTTGGTTGTATAGCATGTAGCATGTTTCCTGATATTACTTAAGAAAGAGCAGCTGGAGGTTACAGGCAACATAAGATAAATTTTTATTTGACAATGGGGAAATTGCATTGCATTGCATATCAGCCTTATCTTGACATGTGATTCAATATTTTCAATGTCATGTTGGAGATAAATGTTTACGACCCATTGTAACTTTGCAGGGGGCACTGGAGAGCCATTTTTAAAGATAGAATTTTAATCCACACATTATTTTGTCCAGCTCATCAAAATACACAGATGCTACATTGGGTTTGTCTGAATCTGACGATGTTTGCAAAGATTACAGGATTTTTTTATGCTTTCAAAATGGCTGCTTTGTTAAGAGCTCGTCATGACCACACCCTGAGACTGTAAATTCTTTTAACAACTTTTGACCCCAGCTATGTCCTGATGACGCTGCCTCAGCTTGGAGTCCGTCATAAAAACCCTAGAACAAGTTTGTTAAAATATGAGTGCTAGATTTTTGACATCTGTATAATTAGATTCAAAATGGCCGCCTTCACATCAGTGTTAGGGTGTGATCCCTATAGACTTTTTTGCTCAGGGTTACATAATGGGTGTTCATTAGTCTACAACAAACAAAAATTTTCTTCCCCATTACAACTGTGCAGGGGGCACTGGAGAGCTATTTTTAAAGATAGAAATTTAAGTAGCATATCATTATGTCCAGGTCATTAAAATGCACAAACACCACATTGGGAAGTTTGAATCTGAAAACGTTTGCAAAGTTTCAAGGGATTTTTTTACTTTCAAAATGGACAGTTCGTTAAGCACTTGTCATGACCACACCCAGAGACTTATACAAATTCTTTTAACAACTTTCAATCCCAAATATGTCCTGATGTTGCTACCTTATCAAAATACACAAATGCTACATCTAGGTCTGACCATTTTTGCAAGAGTTACAGGGATTTTCAAACTTTCAAAATGGCCGCTTTGTTAAGAGCTCGTTATGACCACACCCTGGGACTTATGTAAATTCTTTTAACAACTTTTGATCCCAAATATGTCCTGATGATACTGCATCAGTTTGGAGTCTGTCGGCTCAAAACCCGAGGACAAGTTCGTTAAAGTACGAGGTCTAGATTTTGGACATCTGCATATTTTGATTCAAAATGGCGGCCTTCATGGCATGTCGGGTCATGTTTACTACTTGATTTTTGCTATTTTCTGGGCTCTGAACGCAGTTTTAATTAGTCCCTTGCTGGGACTTTGTCCCAGGCTCGGGCCTAATAATAAATAATAATAATAATGGAATTTTTTTTTTCCACCCATTTTTTTTCTCCTAAACCATAAAAGTTGTGACTTTCTCACATTGTGTCCCATCCCAAATAAGGCCCCTGTGATTTTCATGACAGAAGTCCACGACAGATTGTCTTATATGAATTTTTGAAAGAGGGCGCTAGAGAACCATTTTGTTAGATACCACCTTGATTTACATATCATTGCGTTCAGCTCGCAAATCTGCATGAACATTTACTGGCTTTTTCCAACAAAAAATGTGTGAAAGAGAAATATTTTTTTGAAATTTTCCACAAATTGCAATTTTGTTGAAAATTCTCCATGACCACACCCAAAGTCATATTCAAAATGTAATTGATAACCTTTTTGGCCAAATTTGAAGTGTTTGTGATGAAAAGTGTGCAAGATGTCCTAAATGCGAGAGTGTGCGCTTTTGTTGTTTCTGGGTTTGATACAATATGGCCGACTTCCTGTCCATTTTAGGGCGGGGCCATAGTGTCATTTTTGTCATGTCCTGACATGTTCTATTCTTTGATGTGAATTTCTGATTTTTATGTAGATTTTTTTGTGGGTCGGGCTCCCATTTGCCCCATGAAAATCAAGTCAAATTTGAGGTGGCGCTACCAAGTCATCTTTCATAATTTTTTCTTGGGGGTCTTTGGTCACAGTTAGTGCTCTTTGAGTTCTAATTTTTGATACCGGTCACTGGCATATCAGGTCGTGTTTACTACTTGATTTTTGCCACTTTCCGGGCTCCAGAAGCAGTTTTAATTTTAATTTTTTTTAAAATTTGCATGTCATTATATCCAGGCCAGAAATGTGCTTGCATGCTTCATTGGGTCCATTCAAATCCGACAATGTTTGTGAAAGATAGAATTTTTTTATTTTTTCCAAAAAGTGACATTTTGTTGAAAAATCACCCTGACCCCGCCCAATCTTTTATTTAAAATGTAACTAATAACCTTTTATTGCACATGGGTTTTGTGTCTTTTGGCCAAGTTTGAAGTGTTTTTCATGAAAACTGTTGAAGAGATGTCAAAAGATTATGATTTTGTCAATCCTGGGTTTGATCCAATATGGCCGGCTTCTTGTAGGGTTTAGGGCGGGGCCATAATGTCATTTTTTACATGTCCTGATGTGACCTATTTTTGATGCTAAATTTCATTTGTCTATGATGCCATTTTTCTGGGCTGGACTCCGATTGGTGCAATGTAAATCATTTTTTGAGGTGGCGCTACTGA
>KN477364.1:0-10959 GCA_000787095.1 Periophthalmodon schlosseri
ATTTTGGACCTGCTACTTTTTACTGTATTTCCATGGTTGCATGGAGAAAGCCTCATACATTTATATGCAGATGATGCCGTTTTGTCTGCAAGTGCTCCCTCTGCTGATCGGGCGATTTTAAAACTGCAGCCAGATTTGAATGAAAATTCCCTCAAAATCTTAAAATTATCATTGAATGCAAATAAAACTAAGTATATGATTTTCTTTCTAAAAAAACCCAAAACATTTAAGTGATGAGCAAGATACAAATGTTTACACACTAAATGGGACATTGATTGAAAGAGTCACCACCTATAAATATATTAGGTTTTGACTTGACGAAAACATATTCTTTAAAATTCATATCTCGGAATTATGTAACAGTTTAAAATCAAAATGATAATTTTATTACAGAAACAAATCTTGTATCCCATTGAATTACAGAAAAGAAATTGTTTAAACAACCTTTCTTTCTGTACTGGATTATGGAGATCTAATCTACATGCAAACTCCAGCCTCTACTTTGAAACCTTTAGATTCACTCTTCTGATCGCTATCTGTCAGAAGAGAACAACACTGTATAAAATGTATTCATAAGGGACTATTTGACTGGTGACAAACATTTATACTCACACCTGCACCTGTTTTTAATGTACCTAACAGAGTACCTTAAACTTTGTAACTATTATTATATGACTTACTTAAAATATTGAGTTTTAAGCAACTTTTAAGGGAGAAACAGCAAAGGGGAGACTTTTTTTTTAAGATTTTCTGCTTTCCATTTATATCTAACTAGACAAAGTGTCTCAGTTTTGGCATTTGGGGACATATTTGCTCTTTGATTGAAAATGGCTGGCCGTTCTAATTAGTTTCCTGTGGTTACATAGATATATTGCACGTTGTAGTTGCTAATATCTTATTTTTATGGCCGCGGTGGACGTGGCAGTGGGCAGATCTGGGCCCACCGGCTCGTAGGGCTTAAGGGGTTAAACATCACGCCCATAAAAAGGAGAGTCTGAGTTCTGTCACTGGACTTTTCCTGTATAAATAGAGATTAATAAATAAAAGATAAATACATTTTCTGCCGTCTTGTTCAAGATTTTTGTATTGAAAACAATTACCCCAGGCTTCTGTGCGTCTTCTTCATATTTAACATTGAGATTTCTCTCCCACATAGTTTTGAAAATTGTATTAATGTCATTGTTGTCCTTCATGTGACCTTCTTGTCCTGAAGATTCAGTAGGACTTTTATTCTTATGTCTGCTATAAGGACAAGGGTTATTTTATAGCAAGGACCTGTTCCCTCAAGTGGTGCATTTATTACTGACAGAAAAATTATTGACATTATAGCAAAAAACGCCCACTAACAGTCCTAGTCTAGACCGGCACTGGTGTTACGGAGGCAGACTGACATCTTAAAAGGAATTCTTTACCACAACAGGCGACATGTAGGTTTGTGTGACTCATCTTGTGTAGAAGCACTCACTTGAACCCACAGAAAATCCACCGGTGCGTGGTTTTTTTTGTGTATAACAGGATTTTCTGACTTTCTTCCCAGATTGTATACAAAGGAAACCCGTACGCAGAGCACAATTCAACCGCTTACGTGACCTATGAAAGAGGAGTGGAGGTCGGCTGTTGGGGATTATGCATCAACGCGGTGTCTTCGGCCCTCTATTCCTGTAAGTAATTATTAAGCCAGTTTGATAAAGGAATAAACAATCAGGTGTCATAACATTCCCTCCTGTTGTCACCTCCTCTGGCCAGTCTGGCAGCAGAAAACAGAGCCCTGCTAATCAATGTTTCCATCAGTGGGTTAAGTGGATCGTGCAGCTGCCCATTAACAGCCTCGGTCACATAAAACAGAAACATTTCAAAAGGAGTTAGAAGCTCTGTTTACGTGTTCATTTTTTCTTTCTTTAAAACTCAAAAGTCCAATATATAATAAGTCTATTTACGATTTTAAAATGTAATTACGAAGGCAACTGATAAGATCTATTAATTAGTCTTGTTCTGTTGTACTCTGTGGTTATAAAAGTTTTTAATCACGTTGGGGTCTGCGTGTTCGTGAGGTCCTCGATCAAACATTTCCAGACCGTTGGATTGGAAGGGACGGACCAGTTCCGTTTGCGCCACGTTCACCAGATCTCACGCCTCTGGATTTCTTTCTATGGCGCTGTGCTAAAGATATCGTGTTATCGAACAAAGATACGGGACATTACGGAACTAAAGCAGAAGATACAGATGTGATTGAACCATTGATGAGGCTCTGCTACAGCGAATATTGCATGAAATCCAGTCCCGTCTTGATGTGTTTCATGTGACTAATGGAGCCCATATAGAGGCGGATTAAAGGTCAAACACTTTGGAAACCACTGAGTACAACAGAACAAGTCTGATTAAGATGTCTTATCAATCGCCTTTGTAATATATTTTTTTAAAGAGACTTCATGGACACCCTGTATTACTCATGATCTGTTTTTGATACATTTATTTTACAATTAAATGAAAGTAGCACTGGTACTTGTCTGATTGTTTCTTGTGTGCAGATGTCCAGCGCTTCCTCCTCCCGTACATCGGACTTAAGGGTTTGTACTTCATGGGATACTTTGTGTTCGGCCTTGGCACCAGCCTGATCGGTCTCTTTCCCAACATCATCGCCACGCTCATCCTCTGCAGCGTTTTTGGCGTCATGTCCAGCACTCTCTACACGATCCCCTTCAACCTAATAGCGGAGTACCAGCGGGAAGAGGAGGTACGGAACAACCCAGCATTTTTCACTTTGGAGGAGGTTGAAGCCAGAAGTTCTGAAGTCTGCATGACAGTGTTTAGAGGGCGCTGCTTAATCTAATTCAATTGACCTAACTACATTAAGGAAATCCACTTATTTATTCAGGGCATAAAGCGCAGTGCTTTGGCAGAAAACATAGGTCACATTATTATGTAAGTCACTGTTTACAATAAGCCACGTCCTCTGTCCCTTTTCTGTCTCCGTCGGCTGTTTTTGAATTGGCTTTTGGTGCTGTTTTTTGTGTGTGAGCAAAGGAAGATGTTCAGTGTGTCAGTGTTTATTTATCGCTGTGGTGGATGTACTCACTTTTGTTACTTAAGTAAAAGTACAGATACAAAAGCAAAAAGTTACTCAAGTTAAAGTAACAGTATCACATAAAAGTTACTTAAGTTTACTTAAGTAAAAGTATTTAAGTACCCGTTTAACAATGTACTTTTAGAGTAAAAAGTAAAAGTATTTCACACAAGTGTTGTTATTTGTTAAAGTGTTAAAGGTAGTGATGCTGATTAAAAATGAGACATATTTTGGTCAGCAGTGACAATCTGAATCAATTTCTTAATTTTTCTTATGAATTTTGTGTATTTATTTTTGTTAACCAAAGCTGAAACTTGAACTCGAAAACTTTTGTCAGGATGTTACCACAAACATGGTAAAAATAACCCCTCAAATCATATGAAAAGTACTTTTTACTTTTCAGTCCTGTTAAAAAACGTAGTGGAGTAGAAAGTACAGATACCCGCTCTCAAAGTGAAGTAAAAGTAAAAAGTATGGAGTAGAAATACAGATACCCGCTCTCAAAGTGAAGTAAAAGTAAAAAGTATCCACTCTAAAATGTACTTAAGTAAAGTACAGATACTTAAAAAAATTTTACTTAAGTACAGTGCTTTACTACTTTTACTTTGTTACCTTCCACCATTGAGTTATTGCAGGAATAAACATAATAGAAATGCAAATTTGACATATTACCAGGAGTCAACCATCAAATCTTAACAAACATCATCACTGACATAAAAAATCGAAGTGTTTGTGCTGAAGCGGTCGGCTGTGCTCAGTCAACAGAAGAAGAGAATGAACTGAACTGGTATTTAACCAAATGAATGGGGAGAGTAAAGAACATAAAAAATGCAGATAAAGAGAAAAGTCCTCACACCTTATGCTTTTAAGTAGCTGCTACTGATGGAGATGAAATGTTTTGATGTGTCTCGTGTCTCGTGTCTTGCTGTGCGTGTAGGAGCAGATCAAACTGGGAGGCAGCAGAGGGAGCCCCCGGGGGACGGGAGTGGACTGCGCGGCTCTCACTTGTATGGTACAGCTGGCTCAGATCATCGTGGGCGCAGGACTGGGAGCTTTGGTCAACCTCGCGGGAAGCGTCATTGTGATTGTTCTATCGGCCTCGACCATGTCGCTGCTGGGCTGCATCTTCATTGCACTTTTCATCAGATATGTGGAGTGACTGCTGGATTTTACATTTCTATTTTAATAAAAAAGATTCTTTATTATGCCGTTTGATTTCTTGTTTCAACCTTCGTCAATAGTGACAGCCTCCACTTTCATTTTTTTTTGTCCAATCACACAAAAAAGTATTGTTATAGTAGTGGTACAGCGAATATCGTGAATATAAAAAAATTGAATATCTGCTGATTAAAAATAAAAATGTGCATTGTATACTTCCAAATAAGGGAATAAATTGATAAAGTTACGTAATTGGGTAATTTTGGGTGAGTTCACATATGTCAGAAACTTCAACCAAAACATTTAAAAGACACGTTTTTGTTGAACTGACACAATATTGTCCCAATATTGTTCTGGGAAACTCCTACATAATAGAATAAAATATATTAATTTTTGTCAGTCTCGTCCACCTCTACATTGGAGCTCCATAGTCCGCTACAAGCTGATATAATCCATTCATATAAGGAAAAGTACGGCAAAGTAGAACGGCTTGGAGATGTTCAACAACATTTCCAAACCGTATTCTTCCAATGGGCCTAGATTATTTTCTATATTTACACCAAATTCAAATGGGTAAAAGATTTTCCTTGATTCATAGAACAGGTTTATTTGTATAAATTATTAGTTTTTTAAAATTTATTTTCTAGTTCCATTTATTTTCTGGTGCCTTTTCAAATATGGCATATGCTTTTGGAGTTTAAAATGCCATTTATACAAAAAACATTTCAAAACTCTACCTGCTGCTGAGTGTGGAGAAAAACAGAAATTTTGAGTTGCAATCACAAGTAATTCATCTTCTCATGTTAACACCAAAAGTATCTTGTAAGTGCGTGTGTGATAATGTGACAGCTGCTCTGAGACGACCCCCATTCGCTGGAACACAGATAAAGTCAAACACGTCGTGATGATCTGTAATGTTTGCAGTTGAGTGTGAAAGGCCAAGTCTGTGTGCTGTACAAATATTAAGTACTTTTGGATTGCTCGGTTTCACTTTTAATCCATCTCTATAATTGTCCATCATTAACATAGACTATTCACTCATCAAGTCAGTCAGTATGGTCTCACACACACACACACACACACACTTTCATCCATGTTTCCAGATCTTGCTCTGGTGAGTAAATATCAAACATAAGATTGTCATCTTTTTGTAATTAGTGGCCTATAACTTTCAGCAGTCACTAATGCCACCTGGGGACATTTTTATAATATGTCTTATATACATCCAAATCAATGTCATTTTGTCTTCTTATATCCACATATTTTGGTCCCTATTTAAAGACGGTAAACTGATGGAGATGCAGTCACCTTCTGAACATGTTTTGGCTGCTGCTCTGAGCTATGTTAAGAAGCATGTCAAATATCAGCGGATGTTACTTCTGGATAGGAAAATATGACATATAAAATGACTGATATTACAGAAAAACCATGTCTGTCTGTCTCTGAGACTGATTGCTCACAGCACTGTTAGCATATGTTTTATTGGTTTGACTGAAATGATCATGTTATTGTGACAGGCCTAGTTTGTGCTGGTATAAGCTTCACATGCTTCAATAACATCTGACCATTAGTGAGACAGTTTGGACTCACCGGAGGACACTGAGCAGCAGCTGAAGGTTCAGTGTGTCTGCAGCTCTGTTGCATTAAACACATGAGAGCGGCCTGTATCTACGAAACACGAGGAGAGACATAAGACACTGATGGAGAGTGTGACACATCTGTACAGGGTTTTACCCTTTACACTGACACTATGCTCTATTGTAGTTACTGAGGACAAACTACGTGTAATGTTTCTGTTACCTAACACTATGCAGTACAACTGAACAGGTGCAAGAGTTTAACACAACTTTATGATAATTAAATAAAAAATACAGAATATGTTCAGCCACATAACCTGTCTTTACACGCTTTTTGCTGAAGCAGATAATGCAGAAAAACGTTGTATAGTTTTAACTGTTAACCCTGTCAAGCTAATGCTATTTTTTCATTCAGAGACGTTTGGCAAAACATATCATTCATATCACATCATATCAAACAGAGCATTTAGCCATATTTAACCGAGTAAACCACAAACGCAGACTCACCATCTCAAACAGAGTCCAAACGACAGCAGAGTCTCAGAACTGTCTGCTGCAGGTTTGCTGTTATTATTCAAACTGCAGCAGGCCACGCCCACAGCACGAGGCTAAACTAAAACTAAAATATTGCTTTTTGTGTAGAGGGCAGTCACATGAAGACAGGACATTTTGTGTTGTTGTAACACAAAACTATTACAATAGAATAAACTACCAAAGAAATAGCAAATTAAAAGTATTGCTATTAAAAATCACAAAATCACATAAATAACTTTAATTTAAGCACAATAATAAATAATAAACACAACAAGAAGTCAGAGCAAAGTTATGAATGCAACAGTTTTTTCAGTGTAGCTAAACCCCAGCACCTGCTGTCAGTCATCAGTGCTACTGCAGCCTCTGTATAGTAGTATAGTAGTAGCAGTATAGTAAATACTGTAAAAAGTAAAAGTAAAAACTTGTATGTGTCCAGGCAAGTGAAGACACTGGCAGCCCAGGTTCAGATGAGATTGTAGTACCTTTTTAAAACTGTAAGAGCCTAAGCACACCTCAGGCAAGTACTTAGCCTTAAACTATTATATCTTAACATTAAATCATGTTGTTGGTTTAATAAAACATTATGTGCGTCATAGGGACATGATGTGTGTCCCTAGGCCGGTCCCCATGAACTGAGTGTGTACATCATTACATCATAAGGACACAGAAGCAGTGACTATTGACTTTGTCCTTCGCAACTACAGTCTCAAAATTTGGCACAGTTGTCTTTATTTTCCAGTATTTTTGCACTGCCTAAGAGAATGGACTGGCTTTATAAACTGCAAATGAACTTGCTAAGCGTAAATCTGCAGAAGTCCACATGAGGTTAAGTGAGAATAAATTACATTATTAGTCATCGGGGCCTCAGTCAAAGCAGAAAGTTCAAAAGACGTCATAACTGAATCTGCTAGGTGCTGTTTTGGGGCAGGTCCCGTCTGTCGTTGTACATGACAGCTCCAGGCGGGTAGAAGACCACTGCGGGCTCCTGAGACACGCTGATGGGGAGTCCTGCTCGGACCTGCTCCTCTCCCTCCGGCTTTGTGCTCGCGGTAATGGGCCTGATGTTCGTTGCGTTTGGAGAAGTCATGCGCCAGAAGAGTTTCCTCAGCGCTTTTCTAAATTCCCTCCTCATCAGGCAATAAAGGATTGGGTTCAGGCAGCTGTTGGAGTGCGCCAGGCAAACTGACACGGGGAAAACGTAAACTTGTGTTGTATAATATTCATAACTAAAGTGCACCACGTTCAGTTTGATAAGGATCCCCCACGCTGTTAAGGCTTGGTTGGGTAACCAGCACAGGAAAAACGACAGGACCACTATTTTCACAGACCTGGTGACTTTGGCTCGTCTCTTCGCGCTTGAGTTGTTGATGTTTTGGGGTGTAATGAAACGCAGAAGAAGAAGATAGCAGGCAGAAATTACGCCAAGAGGAAAAACAAACCCGAGCAGCACTTTTTGAGAGTGATATAATCCCAACCAGAACTGCGCCGTGTTGTTGTTGTCGGGGAACTTGACCAGACACAGATCTTCATTGGAGACGGTGACTGTAGTGGAGTAAACAGCGTGAGGCAGAGCGGCGAAAACGGCCGAGAGCCAGATAAAAACCGTGATGCAGCGCGCGGACGGGTAGTGCGCGCGCCGTCTCCTGCCCTTGAGCGCAGAGGCAAGGGAGCAGTACCGCGCCACGCTCATTGCCGTGAGGAAAAACACGCTGGCATACATGTTCATTGCTGTGACATACGACACCACTTTGCACATGACATTACCGAAGAGCCACGTAAAATCCAGCGCGTTTTCCACCGCCCAGAATGGCAGCGTGAGTACGAACTGAAAGTCTGTCAGTGCCAAACTAGTAACAAACAGGTTTATAGAGGACTTCTTCCAAACCTGTTTAGATTTCATTAAGTACAGCACCAGTAAGTTCCCAACGAGCCCCAGCGCGCACACTAAAGAGTACACGACCGAGATCACGATCCTCAGCACGGCCGCTGCGTCCCCGGCCGCGTCCGCTAGGCTCGGATCTGGCAACTGGACGTATTCCCACAGTGACTGGTTGGTGGTCGAGTTGACAGCACAGGTTAAGTTTAAAGAAGTGCAAATCCAGCCCGCGGATCCTTCCGAAGTGTCCGTAGTGTTCTTAGACATCTTTGCTCAACTCATTTCAACATTCACGCGAGGGGAAACATTCCGGTACGAACTGAAAACAAAAAACAAAAACAAAAAACTAAACAAAAAAACTAAACAACTACACCATGAAAAAAACTATTTCCCCACACACGTACGGCAAGCTTACGCTCATTTTTTCTTTCTTTTTTTTAAGATTCGTCAGTGCATGACTCTGCGCGCGCCATCCTCCGCGCTGGTCTGACGCATCTGGCGCTGTCCCTGGTGCTGATTTTAAGCTGCGTGAAGAAAATGAGGCTTCACGTGCAGGAAAGCGCGAAGATCTTGTTTGGAGCCGTGGACTGGAAATGGAGGGACTGCAGGGAATAAATGTCTTTAGCCTATGGGTTGAGTGACATCTGCGGTCTGAATAGTCATGCCACAAACCAGCGCCACATATCCTACTTAATTAATTAACTCAACTGGACAAAAGTTTTAAAGTGAAGACGTTTCATGCGTCTCATCCAAGCGGCTCCTTCAGTTCAGGTCAGATTTCTGGACATTGCTTTATATCTATCTGGGAGGAGCTAACTACCTGCTTGTAAACAGTTTCTGTTTGTCACCTTGGTCTATTGAACTGTGTCTGAGTCATATTTTGGATAATCGTTCAGGCCCCTAATGGGAGCTCTCACAACTATTACTACACCTGTGAGGATGGAGTTATAAACGGGAGAACATTATGTCTATGACCCCATTCCTGTTAAAAGAAGGATTGCCTTTCCTAAACAAAATAGCCTCTTTAACTCCCCTCTCAAACCATTTCTTTTCTTTGGCTGAGATCTGCACCCGGTCAGTGGCTTTGAGATGGAGATGCACAGCAGGTCCAGAGGAGCTCTCGTGATGGTGTTGGTACATTCTCTTATGGAGTGGCTGTTTCTCTTCTCCAGTGTGACGCTCACCGCAGTCTTCACTACACTGAATGCAGTAGACCACATTACTTTGTTTGCGGCTCTGGGGTTTTATCCTTTGGGTGAACCAGTTTCTGTTTTGTAGGATTGAAACAGACCAGGATTTCATGCTGTCTGAAAATCCTCTGAAGCTTTTCGGACACACCAGCTGTGTAGCAAACATGCATGGATGACATCTAAAACCTCTTCAGGCATGTTTTGATGAGAGAACAACGTTATAACATGGGAGAAAGCTCCAAAAAGTCGATTTTAGCTCTCTTAGATCTATCGAAGGCCCATTTTGGATATCCACAAGCAGAGAGGGATATCCAGAATGAGCCTTCAATAGATGGTCCCAAAATGCCCATCCTCAGACCTAAATCAAAACAAGGAAAACAATACTGATGAGCGGATGAGCGGCAAAACATCTTCACTCTAAAACTTTTGTCCAGTTAGAGAATTGAATTTTTCTTTTGCCTTGAGTCACACCTGGATGATTGAGGGGTCACACAGACGTCCTACTTAAGGACGCAAACAGAGCGGATCTACATGAATAAAAGCAGCACTAACCAGTTTGATCATCCTGGCTCCAGCACAGTCTTTGCATTGCATCGAGCACAATAAAATGTGTTTAATAAAATGAAGCGTGAAACCAGCCATACGTAAGAAGTAAGAGGTAATAGAGATAAAACAGGCCATAGTTGAAATGTTAAAAATGAAAACAGATTTTTAAATTACATGTAAATGGGGAACGACGTACATTATTTTTTACTTTGTTATTTACTCTTACATTTGAAATACTGCCATTCTATTTCAATTTCCATACTGAGTTTTTATGTTTTGATGATAATGATGATGATGATGATGATGAAGATGATGATGAAGAAGATGATAACTACAGTTGAAGAATCTGTTATTGGTTCTGGTTATAAAATACATTCAAAGATCTCACAGTGTGGGGCCTAATGTTCTGCAGATAGACACACTGCTCCAGGCTCAAGAATTTGAGCAATTAAAAAAGAAAACAATCTTAATGTTGTGTTTTAATAATCATGAAATACCTTTGTCTATTTCTGTTTGATGTAGCTACATTTCGAGTTTAAAATGACTTTCTGATTTTAACTTTTGTGTGACTCACTTTTAATGATCACTTTTAATAATTTGTTTTGTTTCCTGGGTTTGTGGTTTGCACAAGGCCCTGCAACAAAACACACACCATATAAGCCAATGTTGGATAGAATGTGATCTGCCAAAAAAGTACACGGCCTTGGTTTATGGTATCTGTTTTCTTTCTCTCTTTGTAAAATAGAAAGCAGAACAGAGAGCAAGACTTTCATTGATATAGCGTCATTTTTCCCGCTTGTTTCCTAAAGTGGATCATATGCCTCCAGCCTCTTTCATCTATAGGTCCATCAGCACAACACAATATCATTTCTAATATGTATGAGGTCGTTTAGATTCTCAAAGGAGCCCAAAGGAAATATTTCTCATTCAGCCACTTGTTTGTTATGTGATGGACTATTATCTGCATCTGTTTGTCTTCCTGAATGTTGTGTGTTTATATCAGTGGTTATTAGA
>KN477366.1:0-10774 GCA_000787095.1 Periophthalmodon schlosseri
AAATAAATAAATAAATAAATGTAAATAATAAAAAGTCTAAATAATTACTTTTGATCAACAAACAAAATGGAAAAGGATGATATATTTTATTTATTTAAAGGTGCACAATGTAACGTTTTTATTTCTTTGTCTGAAATGTTCCACAATATGTCATTAAACCTATTTATAATGTTTTCATTCAATTATAGGCGATTTATTGCTAAAAATGACTTGGAAAAACATGCATTTTTACCATGAGGTGATGGTCATGTCACCTGTTTGTCTCATTAGATAAGTTTAATGCTATGGTCTGTAAGATATCAGGCAAATCAATGACATCTCCATGGAGATAAGCAGGTGGTGTACCCTCCACTCAAAAAGTGACACATTGTGCCTTTAAAGGTTAACATTTACCTTTCTATGTGGAGGAGTAGCGTCTCTACTCTGAGCTCCTCTCAGCTTCTCACTTTTCAAGAATACCAACACTACAGAAGTACTATCTACAATTATATGATAGTTTGTGTGATTTAAACTTTCTTGTAAGTCAAATGATTAAATGAGGTATTTGATTTTTCATGTAATAGAGCAGGGGTCTCAAACTCAAATGACCCGGGGCCGCAGGAGCCAGAGTCTGGGTAAGGCATCAGGTGTTTCACAAAAAAAAGCTTTGTTAAAAAACCTAATCTTCTCAAACGTCATCACTGTTTTCAACAAACCAGAGGAAATATGCTCGTTCTTGTGAATTCTGATGGAAGCACAAACAGGCAACTACAGCGGGAGGTACATGTGTGTCTGGAGTTTACAGATCACTAAAAAGATGTCAGTGCGGCGATAGTGGACACAGCCCTCTGCTCACACTACTTATCATAAGTGCAGCTGATCTAATATCATATCTAATGTTTGGTCTGTCTGTCTGGTTTTCCTCGTGTATCAGCACTGTCATGTGGCGCGCTCATGTTTGTAGTGTCCTGATATGTGTGCGTTTGGTAAATGCTGTTTGGCCACAGTCTGCTGTGTAAAGGGGACAGTAGTTTCTCTGTGGAAAATAGCCTATAATGATGCTTTTGGTGCATTTGGTGATTTGCAGGACAAATAAGGCTGAATAAACTTGATATTTACTTGAAAAACCAGCTGGTCTGATTTTTTGTTGAATTGAATAGTTACTTGTCTGGTAATGAGTTACTTTCATCACACAGTAACACAATTACTTTGGGGGAAAAGTAACGGTAACTATAACTACAGATTTTTTTGAAAGATCTGACCCAACACTGATAATGAACAGCTCAGTCGCCTTTCTTTTTGAGCTACATGTTCATGTCTTTCATGATGACATGAACAGTGTGATGACATGAATATCGTGATGACATGAACATCGTGATGACATGAACACCGTGTGACATGAACATCGTGACATTTGTGGAGGGTACAAAGTACCGGGACAGCGAGAGCAAAAAGGCGCCTGCTACTGGGCTGTTCATTATGCACTGAGACAGTGGGACACTATTTATTTATTATATACAAACGGTGGGATACAGCCGCAGAGGCGTTATTTACTGGCTTTTATTTTCTATAATAACCCTATGGATTCTGCGGCCAACACCGATGTTCCGTTATCTATATAACTGAGGTGGGTAAGCCCCTGATGAGGCTCCAGCCTGACTCTGAAGCGGGACGGTGGACAGGAGCTGGCTGACTGGCCCCATCGGAGGTCCACTCTCCTCAGTGACATTGTCAATGGAACAATGGTGTTGGTTGTTAATTTGCAGATTCGTCATGATAACAAATCATCCACATAGTGGTGATCATGTCGCCATCAACTTTCAAACAAATCATCGCATTTTAAATGATGAAAAAACAAAATACAATCCGCATTATGCCGACTCCAACACCGGTAACACTTAGTCCAGCTCAAAGCCAATCATGCCCATTTCAAACAGAAAGAAGTAGTGATTCCATGATGGCTATGTGACGTTACATGGGCGCCTCCATAGTTGTGAAATGTTTCTCCGTTTGCATCAAGCCCGGACGATGGCCCGCCCCCTGGAGCCATATACTCCACTGTGATTGGTAGGTTCGTTCAGCTCCAGCTGCACAAGAAAGGAACCTTCCACACACAACGCGGTAAAGTGCCATTCAGCTCGCAGGCCGCACTAACATTAAACTTTCATATAGTCTTGCGGGCCACAAAATATCGCCTCACGGACTGCAGTTGACCCAAATGCTGTGAATTTGTAATAGAGTAAAAAATTTTTGCCCCAGTACAGATATATTGTAAAGGTCTAAATGAGCGCTGTCTGAATATATTTATAAAGCTATTGTTTCCAGATCAGGAAGTGTGTTGTTAGTATGCTAGTTGTCGTTAGCATTAGCTTAGCTTATATGGAAAACTCCGCTTTGGCCTTAAAATGTTGTGAAATAATAACTGGATCCCAGGAATGTGTTAGGAAAGTGAACTGTAAACTGTTTAAAATAAACTAATCATAGTACAGAATACCTTATAAAACATGCATTCTGTGTGGTCCCCTCTCCACAGATCTGATCAGGAACTTGACCTAGTCGCACATATTGTCACCATGGAGAGAGAGAAGTTTAATGTCCTACTGTGGAACACTTCTGACCAAGCAAAAATCTCCATGGAGACAAGAAGTGGAAGAAAAGTTACACAGTGCGTCCTTTACCACATTATAATAGCCACGTTAACTTAAATGCAAAGCGTAATGAACAGACACACAGATCTATTGAAGTTCTTTATTAAAATCACCGTTTCTATTTCTGCTCGTATACAGCACAGAGTATTGTCATCGTCCCACACGTTTGACTGTGGCTGAGGGACCACAGAGCCACAGATTAAAGTGTTGAGTGTGAGCTACCGACAACACACAAGCCATCGCCCCATAGTCACTCAGAACAGCAGGGAAATACAAGGCCCTTAGACAGAGGTGGACAGGCAGAAAACACGCCCCCTTCAGGCTAAAACGGACCTCAACCAGGGCTTACTCAGTCTGTGGACTTTTAAAGTGATACAGAATTCATAAAAATAGGATAACGTAGTATTTTTCAGAGCACATTTCACAAAATTGTATAAAACGTCCAATTCTGAATAAGTTGGGGGATTGTAAAAGAATAGGCTATATAAGTGTATTCACAATTGAAGTAATACCTTATTTTGACGATAGAGTTGAGGGATATTACGTTTATTTAAAACTAAAGCCTTGGTCAGTCCATCTTAGCCGCCGCTAAACCCAAACTTTCAGCATGATTCATATTGAAAAACTAAAAACGTGTCATTTGTGAGACTGTATAGTTTGAGCGGTAGCCTACAGCACAGCAGCAGGAGAGATACAGCACAATATAAAGTCATATATTGAACAGGTTTGCTGATGGAGTAACTGTGCATGTTTTAGAGATATAAGTAACAGCTACTAACATATGTAAAATAACGTGTTTGTGCAGTGGGCTACATGTGAGAGGTCACTGCTGGACACTGCACGGCTGTAAACTAAACAGACTGGAGAAAGCTGCTGTTTCACTAAAGGTTTAATTAGTTGTTTTTGTTTCCGCCTGAACCAAAGTAAAGGCCCCTCTGGATCCACTCGCCCAGCACTGCTACAGTGACACGGTCATAGACTCTCACACCACTCCAGGTCAGGTCAAACGTTAGCGTGAGCCCGCTAGCAGTAGCATTAGCGAGCTAGCGGAGGCGGATGGTTTTAAGTGACAAAAACACAGTTAAACTGGTCTCTGTTCTGCTGAGGGAGCGGAGGGTCTGACGCGACAGACACAAAACACTCTCATCAAACTCAGGACATAGATCTTAGAGCTTTGAAATATAGTATTATATTTATATATTATATTTTAGGTCAAATAAATATATCCACATATACTCTTCTTTTTTGTAAAAGATTTACAATTAAACACACACAAACACAATGGATCGACATAAGAAAAACAGGAAGAGGGGAGAGGAGGAACGCACTGATCGGCCAAAACATTATGACCACACTCTTCATTTCACTGAACTTAACAAGAGTAATTCCTGTGGATTATTATTTAGTCTGTCCTACAGCCGCAGTGGCAGAGTGGTTAGCACTCTGGTCTCACAGCCGGCCTCTCTGTGCTCTGCTCTTCACAGGCTGCCAAAGTTGGAACATTAAAGTGTATCATAACCTTAACCATAATCTTAACCATAACCTTACCCACATTGTGGTCACAATGTTTTGCCCAATCCTTTGAAAAGCAGAGCTCCTGTTGCGACTGATCACAGAGCTCACAACCAGGGGGCGCTCTCATCTGTGTTTGGACTGAAGCTCAGTTTCACAGGTCACAGAGAGCAGGAAATTAACAAGTAAAAGCGTTTGTCATGTGAATACAGATGATCCCTCAAAAGCTGAACAGCTTCCAGCTTTTTAAAGCAAAGCAAATTACAGTTTGAATTTAAAACGGCCCCTCGATACATATTTTATTGTAATAGAAAATTATAATAACAAACATCAAGATGCTAAAGGTTTTGCTAATGCTACCCACTTCCACACATACTGTATACAGCCATTTCATTGTCATTTTTTACAGTATAATTCTTTTATCTTGAACAAAGGCAAACAGACTCTAGGCTATCTCTCCATGGTCAAAGCAGTAGTTCTGTGGCGTCTATGGCTCAGATGCAGTTCAAACAGGAGCTGAGCAGACGGACGCGAGGAGGCTGGCTCAGTTTGACTTTTCATCAAATGTAACTGGACCAAACCAACTATTTCAACATTGGCGATTCACTGCTGGTGTCAGCTCTGTTAAAATCCCATTTGCACATGTAGGGACCAATGCCTTGAAAATGAAATATGTTTTATAATTATTCTGGGAATGCTACAGATAAACAAAATGTTGGATGGATCAGTGGATGAGTTTTGAGTGCTGATTATGGCAACTTTGAGGGATGTGTGTTTTTCAGCTCAGTCCAAAGCTTGGATAAGACAAGGCTTTGTCTGGCTTTATAACAAAAAAAAGTAAAATAAAAATCAATGGATTGGTGTAAAATTGGTGCAAACTAAAACCATTATTGTTCAAAGTTGGGTATTTATACTGCGCTATTGGTTTAAAAAGGAACTACAATCAAACAGAACCTGAGTTGCCAGGTCTGGTTTTTGAGATCCCAAAAGTTTCGCTTCATACCTCATCTGATCACTGATTATGGATTACAGCAGGTGCTGGAGTTTAGGTTAATTTTCAAACTTTAGTCGTAAGATCTGGCAACCCAAAAGTGAGGCTCTTTCAGCTTTCTGATTGGAGATTCTGCTTGAGAACCAAAACCCCAAATGGCAACATAAACAACTTATCAGTGAAAGCAATATTTGATTTTAACATGTTTACTTCATAAAGGACACCGATATGTAATGTTTATGTAATATCAAATAAAATACATTTAAATGCCAATGTGAACTACAGTCATATTTTCATGTTTCCATCCCACATAGTGTCCGTGATATGATTTCACACCATTAGCTTTAGCCGCTAACAGCCCCCTTCACATTTGGCTTTTCTACAAAGAATATGTGCCTAAATGAGGTACTCACTGCTCTTCAAGGCCATTGAAAATCCTCTATAAAAACGGCATCATAAACATAACAGGGCTGTGTGGGCATCAAGTGCACTTCACCTCCTCTCACTGTTTAGGTGGTATAGCTAGCGGCTTGCCGTAGCTAGCCTGAAAAAAATGCTTCTACTGGATGTAACAGAAAGAAAAAACGACAGCCCTCAGTGATGCCAAGACTGGTTAAGACTTGGACAAACTCATGAAAATGGCCCTGGTTTGTTTGGGCCATAAAACAGACAACATTTATGATTTTCTTTTCTTCCTTCTGCATCTCCCCTCCGCTGCAAATTAAATGCAACTATTACAGACCTGACAGAACATATGGCAATTAGCTTAAGGCTAACGTTATAGGCTATATTTCCATGTGACTCACTGCCTTGGTGATTGTAATCTCTAGCTAGCATGTTCAACAACAATAGAGGTCGTTAAAGAGCAACTCACCCCAAGCTCTGGAGCATTTAAGCCTTGTCACATGATTGCGTTGGAGTAAGTGTGATGAGTCCCAGAATGCATCATGAGCAGTTTTGCAGTGAAACATAATTTTTCCCTTAGTCTTGGATAATATTATACAAGAAAGGTGGGCGGTAGGGCTCTTGTTCCAGCTGTGGTCAGTTTGACAGATTTGACAGATCTGGCAGGTCTATCAGACTGACCACTGCTGCCATCGTGTGGCGGTCTCTGGAGGACTCAGTCCCGGGTGTGAGCCAAGCTAAAAGCTCTTTCGTCTCTGTTGACGGTCCATGCGCCTCGGTTACTGACTTATATCCATCAGTCCTACTGCCAAAACATCAGGTCATTTTAATTTATCGCTAATTAAAAGAAAAGTCATCCATAGCGTTCGGCTCCAGTCAAATGAAGCTCATCAAGGCTAGAGCAGTTATAGGGTGAATTTGGAGTCGAGTTCCATATTTGGAATTCTGACCATGAGTATCATAGCAACCAAAGAGCCAATCTGGAGTGAGGCTGTTGAAGGTAACGCAAAGCTGTCAATCAAACCTCGGGGAAAGAAGGCGCCAGATTTGTCTGTTATTAATCTTCATATCTTGATTTACGGACACAATAGTGAAATAAACACTAGGGTCATGTAGAGCGGGTTAATACGAACATTTTAAGCGGTGAATTGGAGCGGGAAGCTTCCTCTTTGTAACGCGGCGGTTAGCAGGTTAGCTATGTCCATTTATATATACAGCCTATGAGTGGAACATTTTGTAACTTGCAAACAGAAACATGTTCAGTGCTCACGTTCGAGTTTGATGACGAGGAGGTGAAAACCCTAAACATGGGCACTTTCACCCACCTGAGTCGTGATTAAAGGTCACCGAGGTCATGGAGTGAATGAATAATGCACCAAGAATGTCTGGAAAATTACTATATAAGACTAATGCAGTATTATCATCATAAAACTCTATAACTTGAAAAGCTAATAAACCACTTCAAGTTAGTTCAGCCAAAGGACTTAGAAATGACTCGCTGATTGCTCCTATTTCACTTGTGTTCACAGATGGAATGAGTTGCTCTTTAAACTCTACAATATTACACTTCCATTTATTTTATTATAATCTTTCATTTGGCACCTGCAGAACAAGCAAACGCATCCTCATTCAGCGATCCACGTCAGGCCTCACAAAATCCCCCATATTTCCATTGTCAAGTGTCTAAAATGTTGTTCCTCTTATTGGCACCTGGCGTTACATTCAGCCAAAAACAGGGAGGGGACTGAGAAGCCTCCGTAGTTGTAGATAGGTAGTAAAACTATATTCCGTGTGTGCGCCCCCTAGCCTGTAGTGGTGTAGCACAGTGCTTACTTTGTTTTTGACTAAATATTGATATATAGATACACAGATTATTACAATAACAACAACTCCACAGAATTAAAAGTAAAATATGTCTAAATGTAAGATAATGTATTGCTTAAGAAAAAGGTTAAAATCTTTGCTTTTGTGGTTCGTATATGAGAAGTGATATTAGCACATGCCCGTGGTGTGTTGTGATAGTAAATGAACTGGGGACACAGCAGCTAAAGTTATACAGATAGGATGTACTGTATGTCAAGTCACAGTAGACTTTACCCTGTTATCAAGAATATTACAGACACGGAGAAGCACGGACGCACATAAAAACACGTTTAGGAGAGGAGTCGAGAAAGACGCCGAGGAGGACGGAGGTAAAAAGTGAAAAAAGTACATATAGGAAAGAACAATTGTGGAGATCAACAAGAATTAACGGGGTTGTGGTTGTTGTTGAAGTAAGATTGCATGTGGTAGTTGCATTGTATTAGTGTTATGATATTAACATTTCAAACTCAATTTCAGTGCTAAGAAATAGACTCGATACCCAATACCGATTCTGCTAACACAATAAAAAACATCTTTCTGACTTTCTTTTATATCTAAAGCTATTCAGGAAAGGGTCATTTCTGTCTGGTTGATGTGACTCTTTTAGTATTGATCAAATGAGTTTCTAGATTAGTATCTCATTTCAATACTTGACAACCTTACACTGTATACTGGGCCAGTGGGCTCAATGAGCCAACAATACATCAGTCAGATTAAGTTACGAAAAATATAAATTGAGTTTTTTTTTAATCGTGTCTTCAGTCACTGCTCCAAAGAAGATAGTGAGTCCAATTTGAACCAACACATGAAAGAAATCTTCAAAGATTTTTCATCAAAGCAATTTTTTCCTGATTCTGAGCGATTCTCCAGATTTTGTCAACAAAATCAACTGCCTTTTCATTTTTTAAAAATTCATAAACTTGGCGAGTCCTTGAAGTCTTGATTGCAGCAAGCTGTTCTGACAAATGCTGTGACAGTGTATTACAAAATGACTATGTTTTAATAAACAATATGATGCTCATTTGGGTGTAATATATCTTACAATTTAGAGTTTCTAGTATGAAATAATTCAGCTGTTAATCAACGACTACCACATCCAATCTTACTACAACAAATACATTTGAGCTGAGACATGGCACTGATCAACCTCCTCTCCCACTAAAGAAGAACGTATAGAACATACACAAAGATGCCTGGGTCAGGCCTCACAGTTCTGCGGGGATGTAAACAGTTCATCAAGGAAAAAGGAACTAGGTGTAAGTGATTGGTTTAAGGGAAAAATATGTTTCTTTAAGAAGTAGGTATTCTGTGTGAAAGGCTTCTGAGAGCAGTCGTCCTACAGGACAAAGTCCCTCTGAGAGTTCGCTAACAAAACGACTGCTCGAGGTGAACGTCCAAAGCCCTTAACTGAACTTAGAAAGGAGTTCTCTTCAGTTTCAGGCTTGTTTGAGTGAAACAAGTTCAGAGAATGCACATTGTTGCTGTGGTCTTTCACATATTGAAAGATAGTGACCATCCCCCACGGGTTAGTTTGGCTTTTAGGTTTCTTTGTGCAGAACTATATGAAAGGGCTCAGAGTTGTTAATTATTGAACTAACTTAGCTGCCCTGCCTTGGTCGATACTGGGCCGGCTAAAATCCAGTTCACCTGCTGATAGTGAAAGCCCATCAAGGCAGTCGTCTCCAGTCCTTTTGGGTTCAGACCTCACTCTCCACACTAGAGAAGTGTGCTGAGCCCCGGCGTGAGCACATGCTCTTGGCTTTTAAGGGTAAATGTGGAGACTGGGGGAACCTTTGGGGCTGTGGGGCAGAGCGGAGTCTCTGATACTGCAGTTTGGCACTTGCCGAAGCCATGGAAGAGGGAGGGGCACCCGGGGTGGAGGACACTACAGAGGGCGAGGAGACAGAGGAGGAGGAGGTGGGGGGAGCGTGGATCGGATGGGACGAAGATGGAGGAGCAGGGAGAGCGGGAACAGGAGGCGGTAAATTTGGGATGAGCCCAGAAGGTGGCGACGGCTGCCTCCCTCTGTCCCTGTCCCTGTCTGATCTGCCCCGCTGCTGCACGCTGAGGTTGGACTGGCTGCCGGATTTGGACAGATTTTGGGAACGATCTGGCTTGGATGATGAAGAAGAGTCATGTTTGGGTTTCAGGGGACCCCCGCCAAAGCTCTGGCAGTGGTGGTACAGCTCCTCCTGGCTGCGGGAAGTAACGCGGGACCATTTGGCAGAATGCGGATGGTGTCTCGGAGACTGACAAGAGGTACAAGCGGCGTGCCCTCTACTTTTATCCTTATACTTCCGCTTACTTTTTTTCTCATCTTGTATATGCAGTTTATCCACGGACCAGTATCGCCGTGGAGGGGGAGGAGTTAAGGGAGGAGGAGGCCAGTGCGAACCCGATCCCCAACCTCGCTCACCTCCATCTCCTCCTCCTCCTCCAGACCCCCACCCACTCTCCGTAGTTCCCCAGCGATCCCCTCTTTCCAAAAACAGATCATCTCGACTTTCTACGCTTCCAATCTTTTCCCTAGATGGATACGTGCTAAAGAACCACCCCCCTCCTCCTATTCCACCCACTGCTCTGCCTTCATGGTCCTCCCAGTATCTCTCAAACTTCCCAAATTCTCCAGAAGACCCATCATCGTCCGAGTATATCCCTACCACCTTATCCCGCTCCTCATCGGAAATTGACCTCCCGCCTGTACGTCTTTTTCCTCTCTCTCCTTTCCGTCTCTCCTGATCGGAATCGTCCTCTACATCTGACTCCCATTCATGAAACGACAATCCTTCTTTTGAATGCACATCTCCTCTATCACTCCTTCCTAGCAACGGTCTCCTCTCTCCCTCCATGCCAGTTCCATCCCTATCCGAACTTTTACTTTTCCTTCTTTTTGAGGATACTGGCAACAATGGCAGAAAGGCAGACGGGATGGAGTCGGAAGTTTGGTTCCCTCCTCCCCAAAATTTCACAGATGTAGTTGGCTTGCTGCTAGAACTCTGGTAATGCTTGCTATTTCTCCTTCTAAGATGTCTATCCTTTCTGCTCTCTTCTCCTTCATCCCTTTCTTTTTCCTCCTTCCTGTCCTCTTCTGGTGGAGGTATATTCCACCCATAACTCCGAATCGAACTTTCACTTTTCTTCCTAAATGATTCTCGCCTCAAAGGCGGGTACGAAGTGTAGTCAGGCGTTGCCGTTTTGACCTCCTCTCTCTTCTCTCCCTCTCCTCCTTCTTGCTCCGATCTCTTCCGTTCTCTCTTCCTAGTCTTATCATCTTTTTTCCTCTTTTTTTTTGCCTTGCGTCTCTTTCTCTCCCTCTCTCTCTCCCTCTCTTCGCGTTTCTTTTTCTTCCGTCCTTTCTTCCTGCTCTTTCTCTCTC
>KN477366.1:10850-25877 GCA_000787095.1 Periophthalmodon schlosseri
CTTCTCGTCTCTAAGCCCCGCCCCTCCTTCACCTCCCCTTGTATTCGTCGACTCCCTTCTACCTCTCTCTCTATCCGCCCAAGACGCCCACCACTCTTGCAACTGTGCTAGCTGGCTACTTGTACGCTCCCTTACGTAATCTCTTTGGAGGCGTGGCTTTCTTGGCGGGACTGGCGGAGGGGGCGGACTGCACGGGAGCGATCTCGAAGACATGCGACGCGAGCGTATCTTTCTTCGAGACCCAAGCAGAAGGCTAGACTCCTCCGTCAGCAAATCCGAATCATAATCATCGTCAACTGTGAAATCGCCTGCCCTATACCGGAAACTAAGAGAGGAATTGTATGAGCTTTCACTAGAACACGAAGATGGAGAATTTGATCTGGAGAGGGAGGCAGAGGAGGAAGAGGAGGATGATGAAGACTCCGAAGATTCAGACGAAGACGCGCTAGAGCAGGTCGAGTAGAACCGGCATGGTGATGATGGAGTGGTTGGTGTATGCGTTGGCGAGGACAGCGGAACGGGCAAAGGCGGAGGAGGTCTTCTGCTCCTTCTCCCTTCATTTGGACCATACCTTCCTCCACCCCTTCTCCCCAACGGCAAAATATTCTCATACAGCGGACCACCCAAGCCTTTCCTTCTCGCTTGTGATAAACTGCCTCTCCGCCAAAATGGAGGCCTGCGTGGAGATGAAGGTAGCGGTGGTGGCGGTTTCGGTATCAAATGTCCGAGATTTTGTTGCGAACTTTTACTGGGTCTTGTCATCCCTGCCGCTTTCACCCCTCTCGAATTTGCCGCGGATTTTTCCTTTTGTTGTTCCGAGTTAGCTCCCAACTCCGGATCAATAGGTCCATAGTATCTTTTATACTCCTCTAAGCTCGTATCTACGCCTGCCACGGTCGGAACGCCTCCTTGCAAACTCCAATGCTGCCCGATGTTTTGCTGATACTGCGACTGAGATGGGATTTCTGTTATTCCGCCAGCAATACCTCCGATCCCAATACCACCACTGCTGCTCCCTGCACTTAAAACTTTTTCTGGTTTTGGCCTATTCCAGCGATCCACAACGGCAAGTCTGCGATCGTGACGAGGCAGGAACGTTGAACACGGCATAGGTCCTTCTAGTAATGGGCTATTGGAAGGTCCCAAAGCCATCGCAGAGTGTCCGGAAGTAGGTGGAGATCCCGGGAGCATGGTGGTGTAAGTTTGGCCTTGCTGCGGTTGCGGGTGGAGTTTTTGTTGCGGCTGTTGCTGCACCATGGCGATAGCGGTTGTGTTGTTGACGGTAGCGGTGACCAGGTGTTGTTGCGGTACGCTGGGCATGCTGGTCACAGAGTGGTACTGCGGCAGAGAGCTTTTACTGCCCCCTGGTGTTGTCTCGTCTTCGAACTGGCAGCAACTGTACATCCCCTGAGAAGAGATCAACAAGAGAGATTGTAATTAGAACCACTGGTGGACAACGGTGATTAGATATAATTTATGAGTGTGTCACATTGTAAATTTCCATGAGAATTTAACAAATGTTTTTCAATTTACATAGTTCATTTGCATATTTGGTAACACTATACTACTACTATAACACCATACAGCCTTAGTACAGCATGAAGAAAAACTTAAACCATATTGAATAAATAGTTTATTAAGAGTTTTTCAGGCCTAGCAACTACTGAATGAATACCCTAGTCCTAACTCTAACCCTTAATATTAATGTAAACTTTACTGATCCCTTAAGAGCAAATTCTGCATTTGACCCATCCTTCAACCAGTGCCACTGAGGCCACCTGTCAGGAGCAGTGAGCCATCAGGGACCCATCTCCAGGTCCTAAGCTGGTCTCGGTCAGGACCTTAGCTGGAGGATTTGACCTGTGGTGCATGTTTTGGGTTGTTGGGGGAAACATCGCGCAGAAATGCCCAGGCGACCCAGTAATCAAACCCAGAACCTACTTGCTATGAAGCATGAGCCTTAAGTAGTTGCAAACCTGAATTATTCTTAACATTCTATTTGTTCAGTATGAATGAAGTCTGTGTTTGTGCTCATGTTTCATACAGTGTTACTGAATACTTTGACTAAAACAGATGATCTGTTTTAACAATGATTTAGTCTTCAAAGGTTTTATGAAAATAGTCAACCAACAAAATTAAATGTGTCAATCACTGTAAAGATATTATTTCTCTCCATCCATCATCTCTCTGTCCATCATCTATTCATCTATCTACCACACATAATCATGTTTTCAAGAACTACACTGTAAAATAATCAGAATTAATTTTCTCACCATGTGAATTTGCACGCAGCTATAGGTATGTGCACTGTTTAGGAGGATAAAAAGTTACTTTTTTCTTCTCTTAATACTTGAGTCTGTATTATTACTATTATTTTTGGGGGGGAAGAGTTTAAAGCTAAAAGTAAACAAGGTCTTCCCTGACACGGAGAAGTCAGAAGAAACTCACAGAAGCAAAAGAAAACTCTGTACAACAAATGGGCTGCTCATTATAAACCCGACCACCGCAGACAGAGGCACCGCAGAGATAGACACAGACTCAGGCTGAGGAAAGGAACAAGGACAAGGTCCTTAAAACTTTTTACTCTTCTATTTTTACTGTCTATCTTATATAACAAATAACATTACAGGGTTATGTCACTGCCTTAAAGCAAAGTTTAAGAAACAGCAGCAAGAGAAGATCAGTCAAGTAAAGGGTTAACACTTATTATTTTATCATTGATTGGGATCAAACAGGGAGCAACCAGAATGTGCATCCCTCAGGTAAGAGTGGAACAATATGACGCAATCAAAGTGAAATTGCAATTTCAATTTCAGTGAAATTGCAATTTCAGTGGTATATACTATAGCACTATAGCAATTCTCAAAGACTGCAGTTATTAAAGTAGCATCATTTTATAAGCAAACAACAACATGTATAAAACCTGCAAACATGCTCTTTCATGTTTGAGTCCATTTCCCCTGGACGTGTGTGAGCTTTGAACATTATCCTAAAACAGTCATGAACGTACACCATAGACTGTATAAAGAAGTGGACTAAGTGAGTGTGGCGTCACCCACAGCGTTCAGCTCCAGTCAAATGAAGCTCATCGAGGCTAGAGCAGTTACAGGGGCCAATTTGGAGCCGAGTTCCACATTTGGAATTCCAACCACCAGTATCATAGCAACCAAAGAGCCAATCCAGAGCAAGGCAGTTGAAGGTAACACCCCTTTCCGCCCGCGCCGCTGGTTTAGAGGGGAGTGGGTGCTTAGCAACACTGTCAGTCACACCTGTTGCTAACGCTAGTGGGAGTGACCTCAGGGAAAGAAGGCACCTGATTTGTCATATGTTCATATCTTAAATCACGGATAAAATGGCGAAATAAAAACACCAGGATCATGTAGAGTTAGTTACAGAGAGAGGGGTGACAATTTTTCAATGTAAAGTGAATTGGAGCCGATGAAGCCGGAAGTGCGCCCATGATCACTTCCTGTTTAGCAGCTAGTCTGGTAGCTACGTCCATTTATTTTTTTTCAAAATTGTTCAGTCTTGTATTGTGAAGTACTTGTTTCAGTGCTCATTCGGTTTATACTGTTTGCAGCCTCGACGTCTACCGCTTGTAACCATCTTGACTTTTTATCCCAAATTTAAATTCCTTCCAAGCTAAAACATATCCCGCCCATAACCAAACTACATCACATTTATATTTGAATAAAACCTCTGAGATTGGGCCCCACTGTTCCACTCCCATCTCTCATTCATCTCTATTTGTCCTCACTCAACTTTAAATAACCCAGACCTCTTAATAAACTGCCTTTCTCCGTCTCATTCCCTGGTCCACTCTACCCAGCATGAATAAAAGATCACATCCAAACGTGAATTAGCACTTCCTTACGCAGCTTTTTTCATTTAAACACCAAAGATTTATCCAACATGGAATAACATCGTTCCATATTCGCCGCACCGATAGATAGATGGTTCTCAATTAACAGCACTGAGGAGGCCCTTTTAAGTTATCTGTGCCAGGCGAGGATTCATTAAGCCCATAGTAAATCTTTCACTGCGTTTGATAAATGCGTTGCTAGCTTGCGTAAATCTAGTCTACGCCTCATTGGGAGGTGGGTCCAACATGGAGGAAGATGTGTAAGTAATAATAATAGAGGTTTCCGGGTGTATGATTCAGCAGTTCGGCAACACGCGAGGCAGAGCAGTGTGAAATTAAAGCGGGAAAAGTCAGTGATTGGGTTAAAGGGATTGGTCATAGTGGTTCTCAAACATGTATAGAGAGATTTGAGGGAGAGAGGGGGCAGAGGAGAGGGTAGAGGAGAGGGCAGAGGAGGGGACAGAGGAGGGAACAGAGGACAGGGCGAAGGAGGGAGCAGAGGAGCGGGCATGCCACACTATATTTATCCTGAATGTGAACAGATAAGAACTGTGTTTAAAGGTGGGAGGGTCGAATAGGAATGGGGAGATTTACAGGTGCAGTTGGATGAGATGGGAAGGTTATCGAGGAATACTGGAGTGAAAACAAAAGGTTAAACAGAGGGTGAGTGTGCTGGGAAGATCGGTTCAATAATGGTCTATAGGTGTTAGAAAGACTTGATAAAATGGAACAAGACTTGGGACTTGACTCGGACTTGAGATGACTTGATGCTTCTCCTTTTCTCTGTGCAGCTTATACTTTCGGCGGTCAATTTTAAAGAAACAACTGGAACATATCCCTCCTCATTTCTGTATTTGTTACTAGGGATGTGACAATAAGTGAAATACTGTGATATCGTTTCGTGAAATGTCTTATATATCTTATATTATGAGCTCCTTTACTTAAATGCTTTGTTTTATTGTGGCAACCGCTAAAAAACAATGGAAACTACATAGACCATGATGCTTTTCTCCATTTCAGTGCAGAGTACATGACGAAGTAACTGTTATTAACCACTTTCAAACCTTAATTCTTTGGATTATGACACTAATGATTCAGTAATGATAAAGATCTTTATGTATCTACAATTTTACAAGATCTGGATATTGTTACATCCCTATTTGTTACCATGACTTTTTTAGGCAGTACAATTTAGTAAAAACAAAAAAAAAGCATTAACATTTCTAAAATATGAGCTATATTTGGTACTTCGGTTTTGAAGACTTGAAATGACTTGAAGCTCAAAGCAGAAGACTTGGACTCGACTTGGACTTGTGGGCCACTGACTTGGGACTTAAGGCCAAAGACTTGGGACTTACTTGAGACTTGCAAAACAACAACTTGGTCCCACCTCTGCGTTATACCTCTGGGAACAATGCACAAGTTTCTGACCCCAGAGCTGACCCAAAGCTTCAACGATCAAAACAAAACATTTTCATGTTTTTCAAATTGTGACTTGGTTTGGTGGAGTCGTACTTGTGCTCAGTATTTCTCATAGTTTTACATCACTTAAGTGTCAGTTTGTAGAAAAAGTTGAGGAGAAAAGTATAACAAAAATACAGGAATTAATGCTCTAAAATAGAATAACTGGCAGTTTAAACTTCATTAACAAAATAAAGGTGTTTTCATGTATTCACATTAGCCACATAATAACTATAGAGTAATTTAGACATGTTTTGGTCCTTATGAATTACCGCTACGTCACCTGTCCTGCCCGTGTCCAACCAGGAAGTGAAATTATAAACTTCACCAAAAAAACAGGACAAGATCTTTAGTAAAAATGTTCTGGTTTGAGGACTGTGTTTAAAGGGAAGGGAGGGAAGATTTACAGGCAAAATTGGATCTTGAGGGAAGGGTATAGCAAGACATACTGACATGAAAACAGGGATTTGAACCATAGACTGTGTAAAGAAGTGGACTAAGTGAGTGTGACGTCACCCACAGCGTTCGGCTCCAGTCAAAAGAAGCTCAACGAGGCTAGCGGTTATTGGGGCGAATTTGGAGCCGAGTTCCATATCTGGAATCCCGACCTCGAGTATCACAGCAACCAAAAGTAACGCCCCTTCCCGCCCGCAACGCTGTCAATCAAACCTGTTGCTAACCTTGGGAAAGAATTCGCCCGATTTGTCTGTTATTAATGTTCAAATCTTTATTTACGGACACAATAGCGACGTAGAGCGGGTTAATACGAACATTTTAAGACCAAAGCGACGAGCCTGACAGCGGCAGTTACAGAGAGAGGGGCCACGGATTTTCAACAGAAAGTCATTTGGAGCCAGAGTCGATGGAGCCGAAAGCGTGCACATAGTCACTTCCTATTCGGAACGCGGTGGCTAGCAGGTTAGCTATTTCCATTTATATAAACAGTCTATCGGTTGAATATAGAGTGACTGTACCAGGGATTTGATAGTGGTCTAGCTGTAGATAAAATGGAGCTGCCTTTAGTGGGGAAGAATACACTAGTTTCTAACCTAGACCCAACCTGAACCTTTAATTCTAATATCTGGCTGTAAATAAATACTTACAAACCATAACTGTGTGTTTATATGTCGGAGCTGGAGTCTCTGGCACACACCTCTGCACTCAGGGCTGAGAATTAATCCCCTAAACTCGTCTTATCTTCTTTCTGTTCAGGGTCCAACTTTTGCAGCTTGACTTTGTGCATCAGCCCTGACTCAGTCCCTCTCCACCTCCTTTCCTCCCTCCCCTCCCCCTTTTCTTCCACCTCTACTCCTCCTCTCCTCCTCCAAACTTTCCTTCCCATCTGCTGCCCCTCCCATCTCTCCCTCTGTCCCCCGCCCGTATCTCCCTCTCCCTCCTTTCTCTCCTTCTCTTCTCCCTCCTCCTCCTATATCTCCCTCTCCTAATCCTTTTCTCCCTTTCTCCCTCTCTCCCCTCTCTCCTCCTGTCTCTTCTCCTTCCCCTCTCCTCCCCCTCTCCTCTCCTCTCATACCACTCCTCCCTCTTTCCTCCTCCTTTCTCTCCCTATCTCCCCTCTCTCCTTTTCCTCTCTCTTCCTCTCTCCGCTCTCTCCCCCGGTCTCTTCTCCTCCCCTTCTCCTCCTCCTTTCTCTCCCTCTCTCACCTCTCTCCTTTTCCTGTCTTTCCCTCTCTCCCCCCTCTCTTCCTGTCTCTTCTTTGTCCCCTCTCCTCCACCTATATCTTCCTCTCCTAATCATTTCTGTCGCTCCTCTCCTTGCTCTGTTTCTTTCTCTCCTCCCCCTGCTCTCCTCTCCATCCCTCCTCCTATCTCTTCTTCTTCTCTCACACTTCTCCGCTTTCTCTCCTCCTCCCACACCTCAACTCAACAGTTTTATTGTCTTAAAGGAAATGTGTTTGCATGTAGTGGTGCAATATACCTCTCCTCCCCCTCTCCTCTTTCTGTCTCTCCTCCCCCACTTCATCCCTTGTCCCTCTCTCTGCTCCTCCTCTCCACTCTAGCCTCCCATCTCTATCAGTCCTTCCCCTCTTCTCTCCCTGATCTTTGTCCTATCTCACCCTCTCTTTTGCCTCTTCTCCCCCTTTCTACCATTCCCCTCACTCCTCCTCCTGTCTTTTTCTTCTCCTCCTCAATCTCTCCCCTCCTCCTCCTGTCTCCCCCTCCTCCAGTCTCTCACTTCTACTCCTCTCAATCCCGTTCTCCTCCTGCCCCCGTCTCTCTCTCCCTCCTTCTCCTCCTCTCAATCCTGCTATTTCTGTCTCCCCCCTCCCCCTGTCTCTCCCTTCCCCTCCTCTCAATCCCTCTCTCCTCCTGTCTCCCCCTTCCTAGAGTCTCTCCCTCCTCCTCCTTTTAATCCCCCTCTCCTCCTGTCTCTCCCTCCTCATCCTCTCAATCCCCCTCTCCTCCTGTCTCCCCCTCTTCCTCCTCTCAATCCTCCTCTCCTCCTGTCTCGCCCTTCTCCTGTCTCTTTCCTCTACCCCTCTCAATTGCTCTCTCCTCCTGTCTCCCCCTCCCCTGTCTCTCCCTTCCCCTCCTCTCAATCCCTCTCTCCCTCTGTCTCTCCCCCCTCCTCCTCCTCCTCTCAATCCCTCTCTCCTCCTGTCTCCCCCTCCCCTGTCTCTCCCTCTCAATCCTCCTCTCCTCCTGACTCTCCCTCCTCCTCCTCCTCCTCTCAATCCCTCTCTCCTCCTGTCTCCGCATCAACTTTATACCACCTCCGTCCGTGGGCCAAACAGAGAAGACCTGTTACACTCTCTCAGTGCTCTCTCTCTCCATCCTCCCACTCCTCCCTCCTCTTCCTCCTCCTCTTTTTCTGTTCTGTTCTTTCAGATTGGTCTCAGACACCACGCAGCATTGTAGCTTGTTGTTTGATCACTCTTGACCTCCTCTAAAGGTCCACTGACTTTTCTAGTGGATCCGGCTACAGCAACAAACTTATAATCGCTTTAAATGTGGTTTTCTATCTCGGCAATTTAAGAAAAAAGAATAAAAAACAAGCAAACAAAACAAAACAAACCTGTAATAATCCAACCTCTTAAAGAGCGGGTATTGTGCAAAATCATTTTTTTTTTAGCTTTCTCCCATGTTATAACGTTGTTCCTTCATCAAAAACATGGCTGGAGAGGTTTTAGACGTCACCCAAGCATGTTTGAGTAATTTAGCGATCTCTTTCCTTCATAAAAACATGCCTGAAGAGGTTTTAGACGTCACCCAAGCATGTTTGAGTAATTTAGCGATCTCTCCCAGGCGCTATTTGAACCCTCCTTGCGGTTAACGATATGATTCTGTACAAGGCCCCGCCCACAAGCCTACGTCACCCATGCTCCCACACGACAATTCCGCATATATATAGAAAAACATACAAAACTGTACACTACAACTTCACAAACCTGATGCGATGTGCAGTAGTTCCGTTAGTGGGCTGCAGCTGATTACTCAAACATACACGGATGACATCTGAAACCTCTTCAGGCTTGTTTTTGATGAGGGAACAACATTAGAACATGGTAGAAAGCTTAAAAAAAAAAGAAAGAAAACTTAAAAAACTAAACTGTTCTCTGCCACGCTGCTGGACAACAAGATGTCCGCCTCTCACGCTGTGCTATCTGTCCAGTCGTGTTGGACCCGCAGCCTCATCCTTTTCCCTGTACAGATTCTTGGCTCGTCCCCGTCGTTCTTGGATAAATATTTCCAGGCCCGGAGTTTGAAACGCTGTGTCCCATAAGGATGTGTGTGAGCGGGACAGCTGTGAGTGATGGCTCCGCTCTGAACCTCCGCTCCTCTCAAACACTGGGCCCCACGCCAAAACCAAACTCACACAGCACATAGATTTTTGTCTCCTGCGATGTCAAAGACGAGGGTACGGCCGGAACGTTCATCGTGTTAAAGGCGCTCTGTGGAACTTTTCTAGCGGGGGTTCAGTCGCTTGCTTGTTTTCAGGGAGATGTTATTACTCTACCTGGAATGTCCCGCAATACAGCGTTAAAGTTATTTTTCCATGGAGACAAACGAGGGACAGCGCCAGGCCTGAGGTGTGTAGTACTCAGTTACATTTACTAAGTTACATTTACTTGAGTAACTTTGTGAAGAAATTGTACTTTGCAAAGTACTATTCTAGCATCATACTTTTACTCCTACTTATCCCAGTAGGTTGTGCCTTAGTTACAAGTCAGATCTGTGGAGAGGCAAAAAAAAAAAACAGATGCTGGTACTCAAATTTTCCCTTGTCAGCTATGATACAATTTGTAAAAAAATATGTGTGCTTTTTTTTTTTTTTGCAAAATAGGTCTAAATGGGTCTAATAAACCACCATGTACTTTATATAGTTGCTACAGTGTGATTCCAGTCCATGGGCCTTACCCACAATTTGGGTTTGATGACATACTGTGGAACATTCCAGGCAAAACAAAAGATCTCCATGGAGACAAGCAGGTGACAGACTCTTCACCAGAAAAGTGACATAAAGCATCTTTAAGTCACAATGCAAATCTGAATCGTTAACAAGTGCCGAAGGTTCTGCAGTTATGGAGTTATATCGATGTTAAGTGATGATGTCACTTCCGGGTCCAACTGCACTGCTTTGTTTTCGTTTTTTGTTTTTTTTAAATTTTTGCCAGGATGCTGCCTGCCTTGGACCCAGAGGTGACATCACATTTAACGACTCTGTGATGAACAGCATTTGGTTATTATATTAGTTTAGCAGTTTGATTTTTTCATGTAATAAAAATCAGATTAAAATTTCAATATTTGGCAGGAAAAAACCCCCAAAATGTTATGTCTCTTCAGTGAGTGTCTTTTATACCAGTTTGAATAACACTTTGAGATTTGTTTTTCAAAGGTAAAGCGCAATATACAGAAAATCTATTATTATCACGATAACTATTTGCCTTGTTTTGTTTGCAGAGTTGTATCAATAAAACAGTTTCAAAATGGCTGGGCCTGTGTTGCTGTGTGTTTAATTAACATTTATTGTGATGGGACCACAGTCAGATTGGATCCGCAGCCAAAATTCAAATCAATATTGGCTCTGGTTTGTTTACAAATGCTGCCGCGGTAACAGCAACATTTAGAGCAATGATTTTTCCCATTTGGACCAAAGCAGCCGGGTCTCTGCTGCTTCCTGAAATAATGGGACCAAATTCATATCGATTATCTCCATATCCACAATCTTATTACATTTTCATTCAATTATTCACTTACATGTCTCATTAGAGAGAATCAATATCACATATGCTAACAGTACCGCGCCTTCTTCAGAGCTAACCTCTAATGGGCTCCCACAGTTCACTCAAGAAATTAAAAATATGTGAAGGAGGGAACTAGTTACATTTACTCAGTTACATTTACCTGAGTAACTTTTTAAAGTGTGTTTTGTTTCATTCACACATGTTTAACACACAAACCCTGAATATTTAGGCTGAGTTCTTCTCTCAAACAGATTATTTTTTTTAAACTCCACACACCTTCACTAGAATCATCTGGATCATTTTAGCCCTGGAATTGCCAATCTCTCCTGAACTAAAGGTAAAAAGAGCTGTTAACTTGAAAACTACCGCTTCATGACATCACAAGGTGGAACAGAGCATTTTGAGCTTTGGGGAAGCAGTTATTCCTCACTTACCTTATGCATTCTGAACATCCTAATTATTCACAGTGATGAGTTTATAAGCGCTTTTCACAGCTTTTAGAGACCAGAGTGGAGTTTTGCGGTCACAAAACTAAAAACTAGCACGCTACGGCGGGAAGGGGCGTTACCTTCAACAGCCTCACTCCAGATTGGTTCTTTGGTTGCTATGATACTCGCAGCTCTTGACTGGAGCCAAACGCTATGGATGATGTCACACTCACTTAGTCCACTTCTTTATACAGTCTGTGAGCAAGGCACATTTTGCTCAAATACATGGGAAAAAAATTGGATACAGGCCCTTTAATCCTCGACCAAAGCGGGAATAAATGAAATCTAAAAGGCCAAAGTCCTTAAATTTAACTTAAGATTAAATTTAAAAACTGAATTATACGTTCAGAAGGACTCGCACTGTATTCACCTCCACAGGGATCACAGTAATGTACCTGAAATGACAGTCTTACATCTCAGCTCATTGCTTTTTGACCAACCCATCTCCCCCACTGCAAAAAATAAAGAGATTTCGATTTGATATTTCATTTCTGTGATGGGTCACGTCTCTCAGCGTTTGTCCACAGGCGTTCCACTCTGCCTTTTAGAATTCTGGGAGCATAAAAAAGACAAGATGACAGCTGCACGCTCAGACGCTTATTAATAAAAACATTTTAGCCCCAAACCAGGGCCGACACACTTCAGAGTCTGGGATCTCCAAGGTCCATCAGTGTTTAGGCCTGTCCTCATTTCACACTGCGCTCCAGATACACACATCAACTCTCCAAAATACTTCACTTTAAGACGCACTGTGGAACATTTTACAGTGACGGGGCGGCTATGTGCTTGTCTCCGTGGAGATAGGAGAGGTAAAGGGCCTATGTCACACAAAGTGGACTCTTGTGAGCGTCAAGACATGTTATAATGTTGTTACCTCCTCAAAAACAGACCTGGAGTTGTGTTTTGTGTCTCCAAATCTGAAATTATCCAAATGATTCTAGTGAAGGTGTGTGGAGTTTAACGCAACACAACTGTAGGTATGTTTTTGATGAAGAAGATCAGAAAATAACGCAGTATGGGCCATTTAAAAACCGTTGAACATTCCAAGCCAAATCTAAAAACATATTTGGCTGTGTTTGCTAATATGTGCACTGTGTCACCATGGTAACTGCTGAACATTCCACCATGGACATGCATGCAGTACCCCCAGCGTGATGCCACTACAAAGTATCAGCAGCCTACCTCCTCACTTTGTATTATCACTATTATTGTTCTTGCGTTTCAGTTTCATACAAGCTGGATCTTACGCAAACAAACTGAATTATTTGCTTTTTGTCTGAGATGTGGACATTATCGCTCTTTTAATAGCTCGAGCTAAGGTTAGCGGCTAATGCTAGCAACATTACACCATAACGGTTTATTCAGGACGACAGCGCCATCTGCAGGGGCTTTAAACCGAGACGAGGGGGCCTTTTTACTCCCACACACATGCGACACTGTCCTGAAGAAGTCGGACAGCAGATGGCGCTGTCGTCCTGCCTCCACCGGTAGGAAGACGGCGTCAAAACCTGTTTAAATCAGCTGACCGGACACGTCACGGCAACATCACGTGACCACTCTGAGGCGCTAGTGAGCTGTTTAAACTGTCAGGGACGAAAACAAACTAAACCTTGGTCTGAAAAAAGAATCCGTTAAAATGAGATACGGCCGGACACTCACCCTGCTCAGAGCCAGGAGGAAGTCCATCCCCCCAGACCTCCGGACGCAGTGCCGGAGTTTCCAGTAGACCAGGTGCTCCCAGGCGAACACGAGCAGACTCAGCCCCATGGCCACCAACAGCATGTAGAACACCCCCGCCATGTTGTCTATGTCCAGCTTACTGCTCATCACCTGCAGGGGGCAGCAGCGCGCGGCAGGGCGGGCAGCGGGACATGGAAAACAGACAAGAATAGGATCAGTGTGGTTTTTAATAAAGCAGAAATATCTCACTCCTGTCTGTATGAGCAAGTAAAGAGAAATGCAAGCACGTGGGAGCTTTGATTTATATTATTTTATTAGGGTTATGACTATGATTATTGTGAGTATTTGAAAAAATTTTCGTATTAACCCGCTCTACATGATCCTGGTGTGTTTATTTCGCAATTGTGTCCGCAAATTAAGATATGAACATTAATAACAGACAAATCAGGCGCCTTCTTTATGTCTTCCTGACGACATAATTTTGTTTTTACAATATGACGCAACAAAACTTTAAAACTTGAGTTAAATGTTGTTATTGTCACATTATGCAGCTCAAATTATAATGTAGATTTCAAAATAGAAGGAAGCAAACAGGTAAAGTGCTGCTGTTTCGCCGTTCAACACCTCGGTTAGGTATACTGCAGGTCCACATAGGTTCACACAAAAACAACTCTACCTGCACCTCTAAAGTCACAAGAAGAACTGAAAACAGCAAAGGATTATGGTCTATGTAGTTCTTCCTGCAATAATGTTCCTATTGCCGGGGATCCAGAATAAACATTTATTATAATACTTTGCAAAGATGTGAGTCTGGTCCATGGATCTATGACGAGAACTGGAGAAGACACTCCCCTTCTGTCCCGGGGCGAGATGGACTAGTGGCCGCTTCAGGTACTGCAGCTCCCAGCTTGGGCCCAGAAAGAATTTTCCCATAGAGCGCAACGCATTTATGTGAATTCAAACTGTCCATGTGAATTCAAACTGTCCAGATTTCACAAAGGGCCTATTTTGTAGGATTCCCCTGTATTTTAAAATGAACATTTAAAAATCTGAAATCCTCAAAGTGCCTAAAAGTGAGCTTCGGAAGATTTAGCCTAGCCCTGCTCTGTGCCTGTGCTAGATCCGCTCTAGCAGCTATCGCTCTGATTCTGACGTCACATGGTGGGAGGAGCTAGCCTGTACTGAGGAAGTAATGAGGAAGAGAAAATTATTTTTGGGACCATGCTCCAATGAGCTCGGGCCACTGAAAAAAATACGACGCCATCTTGGATTTTATAATACTTCCATGGTCTGGTCCTTGTTGAATGTCTCTGAGCTCAAATGGGCGTAATTGACATTGGTGGATCAGCCAATCAGGGACACACATGATCGGTCAATATCAAAACAAACATGTAAAGAAAAAGGAATAAAATGAACTGAACTAAAATGCACTAAATGGACGATAATAATGAGCTAATGAAAAACACTGCATATTTTGTAGAATCATTGAGTGAAGCATTAAACTCTGAGGTGAGAGAATTTCGATTTCGTTCAAAATGATGGTGACCAATGAGCTCATTCGTTTCACACGCGTCACTGAAATAAACCAATCTGACTGGACGGCCATGTCTGGTTATGGCTTAAGGCGCGTCAGAGTATTTTTTAGAAGCGTACTTTTACTTCTACTTAAGTAATATTTGTATTGAAGTAACAGTACTCTTACCCTTTGATTCCTCTGCCCACTGTGAGTCTACAACTGACTTACATGTACTTCAAATTATAAATCAGATGTTACAGTGTGACAGTTACTTTTACTTGAGTAGTACGTTTCCCAAATACTTTTTTACTTTTACTTGAGTCATTTCTTGGATCACTTTTTTGTACTTTTACTTGAGTAATATGATTTTGACGTAACGTTCCTCTTGCTTAATTTTTGGCTACTTTACCAAACACACCTGTACTGATCATAATACACAATACTGCTGCTTCAGACTTTATTAAATGCCATTACTCAAACTAGAACCCGTAAGATCTGTGGGGAGGAGAGCTACAAGCCGAGGATAAATCACACAGGAAAATGAGCTCGAATTCTCACAGAAAACAATTTGTTTTTGAGACTTTGAGGTGAAGTTAATCACAAACAGGACACAGAGGAGGGCTTTTCCTGTCAGAGCACGTTACGCTAACATCTGTGAGACGCACTTTAAAACAAGAGATAAAAACACAACCAATCTGGCATCCCTCCTCTGCACCATATATTCACTGTCCGTCCTCTGTACCACTCTCCCTCCTCTGTACCACTCTCCCTCCTCTGTACCATATATTCACTGTCCCTCCTCTGCACCATATATTC
>JACM01048420.1:0-10117 GCA_000787095.1 Periophthalmodon schlosseri
CTTATAAATAAAATGCATTATTATTTTAATGACTGAGAACCATATGGAAAAAACTGCCAGGGACTAGTGTCATGATATCACAGTGTCAAACTCAATTTCAGTATCAAGAAAAAGGCCAGATACTCAATACCAATTTCGATACCACAATGATCCGTGTAACTAGTATCTAGTCTCAATACTAGTTTCAATTTGATTATTATCTTGGAATTACTTGACAATCCTACTAGGGGCATTTAATTTTGTCCAATGAAAATCACACAAAAACAACTGCGTATGACTGTCCCATGCAGCTGTTTCTCTATTATGATATTAGGATTTGAATCAGAGAAGGGACTAGCTAACGGGCGTAGCTAACATTTAAAACATGTTCCTCCCTCATGTTTCGAAAGCTGGTACAAGGTCTTTTACTAGTTATATTTTTATTCTACCACATTCCTGCAATACATGTGAAAAAGTATTTAAAGTAAAGTAAGAATGTTACAGTTTTATTCTCATCACTGTAGATCTGCGCTAACTTGGATGCCTCCACCATCATGACCGCTAATCTGGGCCAGTACAGAAAAGAATCAGACAAAAAAGTTGAATCCATTGAAGCCCGAAAGGCGGTAAGATTTTTATAATAAATTCTAATAATGTAATGTCACAGAAATGTTCATCCGGCATCTCCTTAGGATCCTTTTGGCGACGTCATCAAGAAAATAATGAATGAGATCCATGAACACGCTGGACTGAACCCTGGCCATGAGTGCGGATCTCAAACCTACGAGCAGTGGGTGGTTCAGTCAGAGAGAGACGGTAAGGAATTACGGATATTTACAGAGCTAAAAGGTGACCGCCCATTCCCTGATTCCGGAAGTACATTTCCCATTCATTTTTTCCCATAGACATTCAAAAAAAAATGTATATTAAAAACTTGAAAACTTGCTCAAGGCTAAACAGCTATGTGGGAGCTAGGGCTGTAGTTGACTAAAGAAATTACTGGTCATCTAAAGACTTATTAAAGGGCCTGTAGCTGATCTAAGCTCTCAAAACTATTGCAGATCTCTATTAGTTTCTGCGATTATTTTGTGACATTTTCCTTACTATTATTTTTCATTAGGCTACACCTCTGGCCATTAAGAGTTTTGTTTCACCTTGGTCACCTTCCAGTCAGGGACCCACCTTGAGTCATTATTTATTGAGACATAATCTTTTAATACTTAGTGAAATGTACACTCATGTCTATGTATTTTAATTTCATGTTGTCTCAGGTGTAACACTGACAAATGAAGTACAGTGAGCAGTACTGTTGTGTACAACTCTTGATGTTATATAGACGAAGTGGTGAAATCTGCTATAAAGCCCTCGACAGGGACAAAATGTTAGCAGCTAGCATCTTAGCTAGTGTGTATTATGGGACCTTCAGTCTTAGTGCAGATGATGAGGCCATGCAAACGCATACTTTTTGACAGGATTATGAAATTCAGAACAAATGATTTTGACATGATGAGTATGTTAATTATATAGGATTCTTGAGCGTAGAGTCTTTAAGTTTTCAAACATTAAACATTTTGTAGGCCAAAAGGTCTAAAATGACCATTCTGAGGACATTTCCCTTTTCCTTTATTGTTTGATTGTGTGTTTGATTGTAACTGTGTGCACTGTGTCATAGGTGTTCAGGAAACCTCTCCAATAATTTATCTTCAGAATAAGACCAAAATGACTTCTGTGTCAAAAACAAAAGGGAAACTTATAAAACATGCACTTAAGCGCTTTGAGTGTTTTGATGGTGGAAAAGCACTATATAAAAATGGGAACATTTACCATAAGTTGTTTTTGGCAAATATAGCATTATCAAAAGAATAAAAGTAACGTGGTGATCTAAATATGTTATGTGTTAGCAGTTAATACCTCATGGAACTAAAATACCCCCTCTTTATGAGAAATGTACTTCTGGAACCACAGAGGAATTTGATGTGGGCGGGATTGGTGAGCTCCATACTGATATTGGTTAAGTCCACATTTCAGCATTTTTAATGTAAGTGTTTTTGATTCCAGCGGTCAAAGAAGGCAACGAGAAGGTGCGTGACTGTGTGGATCACCTTAAACAGTACAACACCGGGCTGCAGTTGAGCAACACAATCAGAATGCGTGATGCCTTCAGCTTCCTCAACTCCTTTTACGAAGATGAGAAGAAAAAGAAGACTTCTCCAGATGGGGAAGCTATCAACACCACTGACACCGAGAGATTCCTCTTCACCCTATTTGAAGGTATGGTACAGATCTGTGGAGAGGCATTCTCATTCCAAATAAGAAAGCATGTCCTTGAGCAATAAAAAAACTGTAATTAAACTTTGTTAGATAAGTTTAAAGGATCTGTTTCTGATCAGAAAGTTATCAGAAAGATAACGAGTCCAGAACAAGAACAAGAACTAGAACTTTCAGAGTTCAGAGCGGAGTTTGCCATCATAGTAATGCTAACAACAACATGCACTTCCTGGTTCTCAGACAATAAAACACCTTATAATTAGATGGAGACAGTACACAGTAAACTTATTTTGACCCGCTTTTATATGTATCTTTACTGGGGCAAGGCAAATTTTGCTTAAATACAGGGAAGAAATCGGTACAGGACCTTTAATGCCATACTTCCTAATAAGTTGGTGGTCATCAACCACAAAAGTTCCACTGTGCACCTTTTAGTATATTCATAGGAATCTCGGTCAACAGAATTACTTAAACACATTGCACTTCTCCATGTAAGTTGAAACATATTTTAAGACCACACATCTGCATCGTTCCGCTCGTGTCAGCACTTAAATGGCTTTCACTATAATAATAATTAATTATAAATTTGCTCAAATCAGATGGGTCTTCTTATCATGGTTCATCCCAAGTTTTCGGGTTTCAGACACTGATCCAACTGTATTCATGGAAGGTAAATGCCAAGATTCAAAAGAAATTTTCCCGTACATACAATGAAATAATGAAACAAATGGTATGTTTCAAGTGATGTCATGCATTGATGTCAACATGTCAAGTTACACTTGTAGAGTAAAGCTAATTGCATATATATATATATATATATATATGTATCTTCAGACTCTTTAAAAATTGTGTCTTTGTCCCCTCATCTGTGTTGTCATGGTAACTTGTGACCCCCAATGTCACTGAAAAGTATCAAGGCAATGTCTTTTTACACCAGGCCCTTGTCGATACACATACAAGCCTTAATTACTAATGCCTCACTTGTTATTACTGTACAGGTAACAAAGACAAGCTAATGGAGCTGGCTAACAATCCCGAGTATGAGAATGCCAGTCTTTCCAAGCTCCGGACCAGAATCCTTCAGGAGTTCACCCGCAGAAACAATGCCCGAGGGATAATTTTCACCAAGACGCGGCGTAGTGCTATTGCCCTGGCACAGTGGGTACAGGACAACCCCAAGTTCGGAGACCTGATAGTGAACGCGGCCTATTTGATTGGTGGAGGAGACCAGAGCGATGTGAAACCTATGACATCAGTGGGTATTGTATTTTTATTTTATTATCTGTTTTGTAATCACGTTGACACGTTTTCCACCTCCAGGCAGAGCAAAAGGATGTGCTGAAGAAGTTTGGGAACGGTGACATCAACTTGCTGATAGCTACAACTGTGGCTGAAGAAGGCTTGGACATCCCAGCATGTAATTTTGTCATTCGATATGGCCTAGTCACCAATGAGATCTCAATGATTCAGGCAAGTTTAAGTCACTGGGGGTGTGGCGTGTTAAGTAAGTGTAAGTTCAAGTTTTCCATATGACACCATAGCTTCTAGGGTTGTAGTCGACCAAAGAAATTCTTGGTCAGCTAAAGACATGTCCTGCCGATCGATTGGTAGACTAAAAAGAGGGCGTGGCAAAAGCTCTCAGAACTATTAGGTATCTCTATATGGCTCACTCGAACTTCACTCAAGACTACACCTGCACAGCGGTTCATGCAAAAACAACTATTTATAGAGAAAAAAAAACGTACGAGGAAGCAGTGTATTTTTATAAAGACAGATTGAACTTGTGAATCATGAGTTAAATCTGCCTTTTACGAATAAATACCAAAATATACCAATTCTTAGGCTAACTCACTCACCCACTAGCTTCTCCTTTCTGCTGTTGACCCATATAAATCCTTATTATTAAATTTAAATGATTAGTCGGCGCCTGAGACTCCATCGACCGATTAATTGACCCTGATTCCTTCTACTCCTCTGCTTTTTCACGTGGGGGATCAGCCATATGCTTGTCACATTGCTTTGCCTAAAATGTTCCCCTCAGTATGGCATTAAACTTTCTATCTCCATAATGAGGACAAGCTGTTGATGTCACCAGGCGAATTTAGTCAAGCGAAGTCAAATCTGTGGAGAGGTGAGCCCGCTCACAGCAAGAATGTCAAGAATATTTTTGAGTAATAAAAACCTGTGAAATTGAACAAATGCATAATGGTTTAATGCCAAACAGTGGAACATTCCAAGTAAAGAAAAAGGCATGACAATTATGGAGACAAGCAGGTAGTGAAACCTCTACCAGAAAAGTTACGTAGTGCTGCTTTAAAGGGAGTGCCGGAGTTTTGTTTTGTTTCATTCACACGTTTAACACACAAACCCAGCAAATCTAGTCTGAGTTCTTCTCTCAAACAAACAGCACTCTGTTCTACCTTGTGATGTCATGTGGTAATACAGGAAGTGCTCCACTGTGTTTTTAAACTCCACACACCTTCACTAGAATCATTTGGTTCATTTTAGGCCTGGAATTGCCAATCTATACTGAACTAAAGGTAAAAGGTAGCTGTTAACTTGAAAACTACCACTACATGACATCACAAGGTGGAACAGAGCATTTTGATCTTTGGAGATGTAGGCAGACTTATGCTAATAACATGTAATAACATATCTTAAAGCTCACACGAGTCAATTTTCCATAATATAGGACCTTAAGGTACACTTTATTGTCCCCATAGGGAATTTTGTAGTACTTGACTCATCCTTAAATGCCACTGGAGCAAACTGTCAGTAACAGTAGGCCACAGTACTGCACTCGGGGATTCACCTACATATCTTCTACCTAAGCTGAAGGATTCATTTACAGGTTGTAGGTTGATAGGGGAAGTGTTTCTTGTTTGTCCTAACATGGTTATATTACGTTTCTTACATTTCTTGTGTTCTGACTCGTCCCTTCAGGCCCGTGGACGAGGACGAGCAGAGGACAGCACCTACACGCTGGTCGAGATCGAAGGTTCCAACGTGGCCGAAAAAGAAACTGTTAATGAGTACCGTATCAACATGATGAACAAAGCTATTACAAAGATAAGAGGCTTAAACCCAAATGACTACGAAAAACGGGTACGTACGTCCAAATATTTATATCATTTTTTATTATTGTTTTCATGTTGTTGTAACACTTTTTGCGTTTAGATACTGGAGTTTCAGATCCAGGCCATAATGGAGACAAGACTGAGAGTGAAGAAAAGCAAGCAAAAAGGCATTAGCAACAGCAGCCCCTCTGAACTCAAGTTAATCTGTCGAAAATGTAACATCGCCGTTTGCGCCGGAGATGACATCGAAATTATTGAAAACATGCATCGAGTCAATCTTTCACCACAATTTAGGTAGTACAGGATGATATTATAGATTTTTTTTTTATTAAACAATGGTATCATTCTAATCCTTTTTTTCAACAGTAAACTTTTCATGGTTAAAGAAAACAATACTCTTCGAGAGAGGCATCTGGATTATGAGACCAATGGTTCAATTGCTTGCAGTGAATGTGGGAATGTAAGTTCATTTCATGTTGCCTATACTAAAATTGAGCAGGATGGAAGGTTAGAATTCTGTGGAAGAATTTGCCTTTTAACTGTCAAATTTGTTCCTAATTCAAAGACGCTGTACCTGATTTAGCTGTCTTAAAAACTTGAAAAACGGTTTGCAGTGGTCCAAGTTAAAGTCAAAAGTAAAATCTGTCAACTGGACAAAAAGTTGTAGGAGTGAAGACGTTTCGCTGCTCATCCAAGCCGCTTCTTCAGTTCTGGTCAGATACTGGTGGACACTGCCTTATATCTATCTGAAGGGAGGCGCTAACTACACTGAAACTAAGAAAATAAGAGCTTTTCACAACAGAGGCAACACTTTTGCTCTCAGGGTAATGCTAACAACAACTAGTATGCTAACCGTGCACTTCCTGATTCAATCAAACAGCAGTCGTATTTTGATCTTACACGCTGTTTATAAAATATATATGTACTGGGGCAAGACAAATTTTGCTCTAATAAATGGGAAAAAACAGTTACAGATGCCTTTATTACGTCCAATTACTGTGTCTGTTCCCAACCAATGGAATGGGATGTAAAATAGTGAATTCCAAAATAAATTGAATGTGATTTTTGCAGCCGTGGGGCTCGATGATGCATTACCGGGGGATCGACTGTCCCTGTCTCCACGTGAAGAACTTTGCAGTGACGTTGAATGGGAAAAAGATAAGCAAGTGTGCCAAGTGGAGTGAGCTACCTGTCAAGTTCCGCGCCTTCGACTATGCTCTGTATGCTTCCCAATTGGCCTCCAACTCAGACGAGGAGGAGGAGGACGAAGAGGAGGAGGAAGAAGAAGAAGATATTGAGTAATGCTGACAGTTAGATGTAATGTGAAACTTTATAACATGTCCTTTAAAACAGAAAATACCATATTTTTCCACAACAATGATTTAACTCATGTATCACGACATGAAACTGATGCTACATTCAAATTTAAAAAAATATTAGCCTGTCACATTAACATTAAATTATTATAGTTACATTTTAATGTATTCCCAACTTTTAAAAGTGCCAAGTTTTTTTTACCTAATATATAACTTAAGATCATGAATGCTGTAGTATGCATCACCCAGTTTAGGATTACAAATTAGAGTTCTGTTTTACATATTATGTCGATCTCATGTTTACCAGCCCTCTGGTGTTGTTGCCCTTGGTGGATTCTGTGTAATAATGAACTACAGCTGTTTAGGTGGTGGAGGTACTGAACTGAATAAGATTTGCTGAACAATGTGAGTGAAGGTGGACACATGAAACTACACTGGTGTTGCAAAGTTGCTGCATTTTAAACACTTATTTTATTGTATAGACACATGATAAAAGTATAAAATGTAATTGTGATTGAACGGTGATCATGAAAATAAACGTGGATTAAGACCCTGGTCTCTTGGGGATCGTGTCGGCTGAGCCTCCACAGCCCACCGGGCCCTCCTGTCAAAAACACGCACACGTAACAGGTGCGCCATTTTCTCCCATTGAGCCCAGCTGTGAGCAGTGACTCACCTTATTCTCGTCATTTCTATTTTGTGATGTTTGTCATTTTTTTTATGTATAAACCTGCTTGCGCGTACCTACGTCACATAGTACGGTCCACTGCGACCCGAGCTCTTGCATGGCTTTATCAATTTCTCTTTGTTATTTGGGCTGATTGGGACCTGATGAGTGTAAGAATAAAGAATTATCTTTTTACATTATGAGAAAAATGATACCCACATATGAGGATATTTTTTCCACTTTTTAATGATTTTGATAGAACAAAATAAAATCGCATTTGAATAATGATTTGCAAAAACTATTAAGTGCCTGAACACAGCAACATTTTTCCTGAGTGTAAAAACAACATGAGAAACAACAATTGTGCCTCTTGAACAATGTGGCTCACTTGAAGTGCTGCTAACAGGTGCAGGAGACATGAGCCTTTAACAAAGTCCATCTTGAATCTAAACCATAATGTGTTATACTCTTCTGTCACCTTTAAGTGGCAGTTTAATGACATCATATGTGGACATCAGAGAAAAAAAATTGTACTGTGGCCTAGACAACCCAAAATGTGTTGCCACATATGAGGACGCAGATCCCAGGAGGTTAAAATAGATTAGGTTAAGCCGTCTTCATTCATACTTGTCCTGGCTTGCTCCTGGATAGAGGCCAGTTTAGTCCTGATGTAGGCTTGGTTTGGTCCTATTCTAGTGTTTAGTCTTGTCTAGTCCAGGTTCAGTTTCAAAATGAGTCCCAACTGCAGTTTTGTCCAAATTGTTAAGTAGTTTGTGCAAATGTGAACGCACCCTTATAGGCAAATTAGTCGCCTACAAACCAAAAAGCGCGAATGATTAATCAGTAGTAAACAGTGCATAGTGTTCCTAAATAGCCAGCATAGCGATCGGTCCACAGTTGTCCCCTTTCTGCTGACTTGGAGGAGTTTTCCCTGCGCTCTGGAATGTTGTGCAGCAGCGGGATGTGCGGGAGACTTTTGCAGGACTCATAAACCCGGAGCGCGTGTGCTTAGAACCACCGGGGCTTAGACATGTTTTTACCATCAGGCTAATTAACGGGGCCTTTCTTTTATCGCGAGACTATGATTAAAAGTTCTAAAATTCCAGTAAAAGTTTGCGTGCGCACGGGACACTTGTGAAGTCTGGGTCTGGGATTGGCTGCGCGTCCTACCGTCGCTGAATGTCGAGGAACTCATCTTCAACATGGTCAGTAGCTTCATGATCAAAATTACAACAATAACACAATTATAACTCTATAAAAGCATGCTAATAGAGTATTAAAGTCTAAATAAAGTACCGTGCCATGGGTGCAGACTGACTTTAATGCGTTTTTGTGCTTGGCGTCACCGTCTCAGGGCTACCGCAAGGTGCTGTGGTGGGTGGTCGGCGCGGTTGTCGTCATCATGCTAATAGCAATTCCAGCTATATATTTGAACAGTAAGGGTTTTTTTTTAATATATATACTTACTTTTGTTCCTTCGCTTCTACCCTCTTTTCTCCTCCTTCCCGTGTTTGACCTGTCTAACGGTGTCCTGCGTGGCATGTTTTAAATGTTATTTCTCAGTTCTTGCCATTTTCATTTAACTGTTTGGATAAATTGATTGTGTTTCGTCACATAACTAGACTAAATACAGGCAATTAACTTGAAAGATGTGCAAATTTCTCATTTTGAAACAGCGCCTCCTTGTGTCTGTAGTAGGCCCACGGTCCTGTCTTGCAAATATAGCAAAGACATTTAATAAATTATAGGTTTGATGGTTCCGCTTGCTCTTGAGTTTTGAGGTTTTTTTTTAGTTTGATGGTAGATTTTTGTATAGAAAGGCCAATAAAAGAATGGCTTCACTTTCAATCGTTCAACTGGGCTAAAATAAATACTGCCTTTAGTCCTGCATGTTAATAAGTGTGTTTTTATCTTATTAAACTGTTTTATAAGCTCGTTTACTGCTTTAATTACGGTAAACACGTGGCCGACTCCTTGAAATTGCATTTTTTTGTTATTTACCACAAAATCTCTTGCGTAGATGATATGTCCTGCAGTCTCGTTTATTTTTACAAAGACACCACATAGTCCTGCTTTCTCCAGTCCTCCTCCTCTCCCCAGCTCTCTGTCCCCTCTCCATCTCCTCCTCCTCTCTCTTGCTCCTCCTCTCTCTCTCCGGTCCTCCTCCTCACTGCAGCCCTCTGTCCCCTCTCCTCCTCCTTCTTCCTCCAGCTCTCTGTCCCTTTTCCTCCTCTTCCCTCCTTCTCCTCCTCTCTCTCTCCGGTCCTCCCCCTCTCTCCAGCTCTCTGTCCCCTCTCCCTCCTCTCTCTCTCCAGTCCTCCTCCTTCTCCTCCTCTTCCCTCCTCCTCCTCTCTCTCTCCGGTCCTCCCCCTCTCTCCAGCTCTCTGTCCCCTCTCCTCCTCCCTCCAGCTCTCTGTCCCTTCTCTTCCTCCCTCTCACAAGTCCTCCTCTCTGCAGCTCTCTGTCCCCTCTCCTCCTCCTCCCCCTCCTCCCTCTCTCCAGTCCTCCTCTCCTCCTCCTTTGTAGTGCATTATGTTCTTGTTGTTTCAGAAAGTGCTCCCAAAAAGCTGTTTGACATCGAGGACTATTTTAATGACACTATTCGGTGGAAGTCCTACAGCATGCACTGGATATCAGGTACATGGGGCACTTCCGTGGTCCTGACGGTGCATATGACAGATTTCCATGTTTTTTCTAGTCTACCTGTGGAAAATATTTATCCTACTGTGGCAGTTTGTGTAAAAGTAAAATTGAGAAGAAAAGTACAGGTACAGGAAGTAGTGGCTGTTACGGCCCGGCTCGTGTGACCG
>KN477370.1:0-13968 GCA_000787095.1 Periophthalmodon schlosseri
AAAAACAATCAAAAATCAAAGGTATATCGTCAAAACCAGACTTACAGAAACGTATCCATGCATTTGTCTCCAGTAGGTTAGACTTCTGTAACGACCTGCTCGCTGGTCTCTCCAAACGAGCGTTAAGACAGCTGCAGTACATCCAGAACGCTGCTGTTCTGTTTAGCTGTGCATATGACTGAAAGGTTTTTGTTCTGCACTTTTTTAATGTTTATTTTATGATTTGATTTGTTTGTATTGCGATTTTAATGTCTTTCTTATTCTGTAAAGCACTTTGAATTATTTTGGTTACCAATTGTGCTATACAAATAAACTTGCCTTGCCTTAGCTTCAGAGACCAGACCAGATCAGGCTTTGACAAAGTGGTATATGGCCTCACTTCTTCTCAATACCTTCTCGAGATGGTGAAAAGCATTGATCCATGTGTTTCAGAATGTTGAAAAATTGGGATTGTTGCCATAGCAATGAAAAAATTACAACAAAACAAATTAGTAAAAGCCAGAAGTAAAATCTGTCAACTGGACAAAAAGTTGTAGGAATGAAGACGTTTTGCTGCTCATCTGAGCTGCTTCTCCAGTTCTCCAGAACTGAAGATCAGACCTGGACGACTGAGGGGTTTTGATTTGTTATATTGTGATTTTAATCTCTTTCTTATTCTGTAAAGCACTTTGAATTACTTTGTGTATGAATTGTGCTATACAAATAAACTTGCCTTGCCTTACTTAAGTGTTGCATTCTGCTATCAAGTTATTATATTAAGCTCATGTTTTTTTTAATATTGTTTAGAACTGTTTTTTGAGATAATTCCATTTAATGGTTTGGTTTAAATATTATCATTTATCGTCTATATTTACTTCAGTAATATATCGCACTTCAGAATTTGTCGTAGTGAAAGGCGTAATGAGTGTATTGCGGGGTTTCACATGACATCACAACATTCTAAAGGCCAATAAAATTTAACACAGATTGGGGGCCGCTAAAATTAATATTGTTAAAATGCATTTTTTTTATTGTGATACAGCGAATTTTATGGTCCAGTCACTAATAGAAATAATTAGGTTCAATAATTGTGAATTTACTTATAGATATTTCAGCAAAAAGTACAATGTAATCAATAGGGAAAATTGGCTCTTTAACCCCTTCTGGGAGTATGACATCATCACATTTTAGAATCTGAAAACCACCAATACCGGTGGCGGTGAAAACAGGAATTGATCGGCAAAATGGCGTCTCGATAATTATTAAAGATTACTCAAACATGCACGAATCACTCCAAACTCCAAACTTCTTGTGAGGGGAAACAACTATAACATGGTTGAAAGCTCGGAAAAGCCAACTTTGCATAATAGGTCCACTTTAATAGTTCCAAGACAGATCGAAACCAATCTAAAACTATTCAGGAAAATCCATCTTTGTCCTATATATGTTCAATACTTCTTATATACTTAGTGTGTAACATCGGTACTAGTAGAACTGACTGATATTACTAATGGTTTTCTGTTTATTCTAGTACTAACCACTGTCCTAAATGAGAAAAACAGCTCTCCCCACTGCTACTCTGGCAAAAACCTAATCACGCCTTAGATCTTTTCCAGGGTAGTTTCCATCTTGTGAAGTTAATTTGTCCGGACTTTAATAAAAAACCTTAGAGAGAGCAGAGAGAGCGTGGGTCCCTGTGCTTGGGTTAATAGGATGTTTACCTCAAGCATAACGCGCCGTACTCCTCTTCCTCCTCCCTCCTCCTCCCTCCTCCGACCGAACGCAGTCCAAACCCGGAATAATTACTACACAAGGCGTGATTAATTATGTGTCCACAATATGCCGCTCTCCAACGCCACTAGGGCTAATTAACACAACGAACAAGACGAGAAGGGAGGGAGCTAGAGTTAAACAAAACACATACTGAGTGAAGACGGAGAGTATGGGTTTAAACTGCGGGCTCGTAGCGACAAAGCGAAGAAGCAGAAGTACACAGGAAGTACATATTTTAATTAATTTATGTTAGCGTCAGCAGCAGCAGCAGTGGTAGTAGTAGTAGTAGTTGTGGTACTAGGAATATTTGAAGTAGCAATATAAGTGATAGCCTAATTGTGATAGTGGCAGTAGCAGAGTATATGAAATTGGTTTCTTTGAACAATTTTATAGTGTTATTATCAGCAGACTAGAAGTAAGAGCTAATATACTTATACTGTGAACTAGAATAAGCAGCAGTAAAAGTGGAAGTTGCAGTAGTAGTAGTAGTCTAACAGTGGTAGTAGTACGACCAGTAGCAGTGTTCTTTACTAGGAGCCAATATAGTAGTTTTAATATAACATTGATCACATGGTTTATTTTTTACTACAGTAGTAATAGTAGCCTAGTAGTACTGATACTTCACAGCTGATGTCGTCAACATTCCTTTCGGGTGTGATGCTAACTGGGCACTGCTCTGTCTGAAGCTCTGTTACTCAAGTTAGACTTTAATCTGAGTTTTATTTTAACACAATCTGACCATAAAGAACAGATTGATTTGTGCTGATGAACAAGTCCCTCGCAAAAAACATTACAGCCGCAAGTTAGCTAGCATTAGCCAACAGTTTTTCAGTTTCAATCTTAAAACTTTTTTGGTACTTATTGCTAATGTGTGCATTGTGTCACTGTGGCGGTAACATTCCGCCATAGGCATAGACGCAGAACACCCCCAGGGCGATGTCACTGCAGTATCATAGTAGCAGCATTTCTAGTAGCAAAAAAGATAACACTGCAATTGTTGTTTAGGAGATGTGCAAAACTGGAATACTGAGTACTGTTTATAACAAAAGAAAGACCACTCTCAACAGAAGATATATTGGAGTTAATAATCCTTTTACACAAATATTTTAGTTTATGGAAATCTGCAAAAATTCTCAAGGTCAAGTTAAAGCACAGATGTTGAATGTTTTATAGACCTAAACCTTAGCATTCTGCCCCGGCTCCACTGGCTCCACTGTTTCCACTTCCAGGATTGTGAATGCTGAAATACTGTAAATAAAACATGAATGTGACCTCACTACAGTCTGTCCCTACAGTTTGAAGGCCCTGTACCCAATTTTTTACATGTATTTGAGTAGAATGTGTTTTGTCCCAGTACACACATATTGCAGAAGCAGCCCTTGAGGTCAAAATAAGTGTGCTGCGTGCTGTCTGCGTCTAATTAGAATGCATATTAGTGTCCGATAATCAGGAAGTGTGTGGTTAGCAGGTGAGTTGTTTTAGCGTACTTCGCTCTGGTCTCATCACAGTGAATAATTAGGATGGTCTGATCTGAATGCTTAAGGGAAGTGAAGAATAACTTTGGACCACCACAAACTGTTTAAAATTAATTAGTTCTGTTTTAGTATAAGTAATTATTTCATTGATTCATCAAGGTAACAGTCATTCTAGTTCCCGCCCCAATCAACCAGTTTAAGTTTTAAAGTTTAGTCTTGGTTTGTCCTGGAAACCCTAAACTTGTACTGGTTTGAGCCCCGTTAATATAGACTTGGTTTGGTCCTGGTCTAGTCCAGGTTTAGTCCCAGTTTAAGCTTTATTTTGTCCTGTATCTCCTGTGTGAAGCCGCCTAATTGAACCTGGTTTATTCCTGGTTTAGAATTAATTTATCCATGGTTTCTGGTTAGAGCAGACCTATTATGCAAAATTGACTTTTCAGAGCTTTTAAACGTGTTAAAGTTGTTTCCCCTTCTCATTTACCATCTCAAAGTTGCATTTGGAGTGATTCATGCATGTTTAATTTTATTTTCAAGACAGAGGGGCTTTATTGTGATGACGTTTATGCTGACGTCAGCTCCCATTGGGCACCGCAGTTTTCTAACGCGGAAGTCAGCGGACTTGTTTCTTTTATCGAGTCCTTTTAGATGAATATTGCATTATAACATAATGAGCCACAGGTGTCATAGATTGTAACTACAGAGCAGACACAAGCCTAGTCCTAGTTAAGAATATAAAGTAAATTCTTCTACAGAAATACAATGAGCAAAACCACCACCCAAATATCTACCAATTAATCCAATTAATCCTACTTAGCTTTGTCATTTATCTCACACAGAGACAATGAATAACCCAGTTCCATCTTCTCCCACATTGAAAAACCACATTAAAACCCCGGTCACTCCCTCACTGTGGGCACATTGCATCACAGTGCTCTTTGCTCTTGTCTTGTCGGCCTTTAATGGATGTCTTGCTTATGGAAATGCCCTCCACCTCTGCTCCCCTCTTCTCTCAATACATCCGAGCGCTTTGACAGGACAAGATGTGTGACTGCAGCAGAAAAGGCATTAACCAAACACAATGAAGCCCAAATCCCATTACCAGGGATTCCCATTAAAATATATATTGAATTAATCTGATGCCAACCTACTAATTTACCCCCGGGTCCCATCCCACGAGACCATTTTGTATGAAACGACAAGGCTTTATCTGGGCGTACTGAAGTCAGTGTCTATTTTTCATCAGAACAACAGGTTTGGTACTGAGAGTCATTAAGGGTATAGTCAAAGGGAGCAGGTAATGTTATGCCATCTGGGATTTTAGCTTAAGTGTTGGGCTAATGTATTGTGTAAATTAGACAATTTTACTTTTCCTTTGTTGATCATTTATGGACGAGATGGAGAGAAGAGAGAAATTGGTCTTCTTTCAGTAAATATAATTAAATAAAACATGCCATAGTGGATTTGACAACCAGGGATGTAATTGTAATGGTTTGATTTCAAAAGATGGTCAAATTAAAGCCAGTATGTAACTTTCTAGCCAAAAAAATACACTAAAACAAAAGCGTATGTGTTTTTTTGTTTTTTTGTTTTTTAATTTTGGTTGTGTATATATCACTTAAAAATGTAGAAAAGTGTGCGTCCTTACTGTGAGAGGGTTTACATCTCCACAAACCTGACTCTTATTTGGCCTGGCCAACTTTTGTTTTGTTTTTTTAACTTCAATAATTTATTTTTATCAAACCAATTGTTTTACTTATTCATTTCCATAGTTACTTGAGTGAAAAGCTGCTTCAAATCTTCCCCTGAACATATAATATTAGTCTCATCAGCGAAAAGTACAGCTTAGATATTTTACATACAGTATTTCATCATTTTTACATTATGAATAATGTAGGCCCCAATATGGAACCTTGAGGTACCCCACACATTATGTCCCTAAACCCTGAGTTGTGTAGCTCAATCTGCAATTTCTCGTCTTTCCCCCAAATAGCTCTGTAACCATTTTTTTTCATAGTTTTTCAATTTATTTATTAAAATATGAAGATCACTAGTGTCAATATATAAAATGTTGGTTTTAGTATATAAATGTTCTAACACATTTCTGTTGTATTGATATAAAGATGTCTGAATATTGTTATCAGTATAATCTAAAACATATGCAGATATTAATTTTGTCAACATCGCCCACCCCTATTGTTCAGTCGTCAATACCTCCTCTGTACATTTAATAATGCTGTTCATATAAACTACATTCTCATAAAACGTCAGCTCTGTCTCTCATCTTCTTTGCCTCTGTATGGTCACTGTCTTGTGCATATTTTCTTTTCATTCTTGACAGTAAAAATTCCACCATTTCCAGTCCATTAAACACCAGCGCTGTGCATATGGAGGGTTTGATTGACAGATGCCTGTGTGTCCTTGCTGCTCACTCAACCAAAAATTCATTAACCCTACATCTACCGTTCACTACTGTCTGTCACACAAACGGCAATAAACATGAAATATTCACTGTCAAACTTAAAACTAGGATGATTATCATTTGCAGTGACGTCATGCTTGAGGTGTTCTACATGTACGTCTATGGCAAAATGTTCAACAGTTACCACAGTGACACAATGCACACATTAGCAAACAATGCCAAAAGTTTTAGGATTGTTTGAAAACTCCAGAAAAAAAACACAAAATGGATTTAAAGAACACATTTTCGGGAGCCTGTAATCAATACGAGCGTTCATGGTCCTGTTTGAAAAACTATTAGCTAATGCTAGCTAACTTGTGATTGTAATTATATTTGAGAGGGACTTGTTTAACAGCACAAATCAGCTCGTCTGTTGTAGGTGATTTGTCTGGTCAGAGTGTGTTGAAATAAAGCTCAGATTAAAGTCTTAGACAGAACAGTGCCTTAGACAGAACAGTGCCTACAGTTAGAGCATCACACCGCCAATATTGATGTTGTTGATGACATCAGCTGCAAAGTATCTCTATTTTGATTTTCATATGATATTACAACGTTCAACATTATAAAGGCTTACAGTGAATTAAGATGAGAACTTGCAACCTATTGTCAATTTAAATACAATAAAATGAACCTTGTCACTAAATGCTGTATATATGAATGAAAGTACAACAAGATATAAAGAGACAGGATATTTTGTTCTTTGCAGTGGAAATTCTAAATAATAACTTGATAACTGTGCCAACTCAAATTGCTATTTTGATTTGGTTGCAGTAATTTGAGGAGCCCTATTCATAATATACAAGCAGTGAAAAAATGTGCACTGAAGTATAAGTTGGTAGATACAGTGTATGGAACATGGGACTGAATAAATGGTTAGCTTCAACATTTGTAAATGATTTTTTTCTTTTTGGATACAATATCACCAGTTGTTTTATATCGTGCTTTTGTATATGTATGGAGAATTGTCATGTGGGAGTGACGTAGGCTTGTGGGCTGAGCATTTCACAGAATCTTACAGCTAACCGTAAAGTTCAAATGGGGCCCAGAAGAGATTGCAGAATTACTCAAACATGCATGAAAGACATCTAAAACCTCTTCAGGCATGGTTTTGATGAGGGAACAACGTTTTAACATGGTAGAAAGCGAAAGAAAAAACGCTTTTGCATAATACCCCCTCTTTAAAGCCTGATTCATCCCATTTAAATGCAACCGCAGTCAAAACAAAATCGCAATTTGAGTCGGCGCATTTATCAAACCGCAAAGGCTTCATTTATTTAAATAATATCATTTCTATGAAGAGGCAGTTTAGTAGTTTAGACCTCTACAAACATGTTCTAAAGTTCGTGAGCTTGTTCGTGATAGTTCTTAGTCTTCTCTTAAATGTTATTTCCCCTGGAGGTGTTTACAATTTGCACACTCTGAACAGAATCCTTCTTTTTAAACATAAAAATCTCATCTCGCAAATCTAATCACAGTCACAATCACAATCAGATTTTTTTTTCCCCAAATCGCGCGGCGCCTGATACAAACCCCCTCAGTCAAATGAACAGCGCTCTCCCATATCTCTCCTGTTGGACGCTGTGGTCACCTGCCCGGATTGTGTCCTTTTACAGCGATGCTAATCTGTGAACAAGTGAAGGCCATTTCAGATTCTTGGCAGAGGCAGGAGCGATATACAACCCACGTCCCATCTGTCGGGGAACGCAGAGCCAAAAATGACACGGTATTGAACGCATAGACAGTCTCAGGTGTAGGAGCCTATCAAAGCTGCCCGTATCTGCAGAGCTCACAGAATCTTATTCCACCTGTCCGTCTGCTGTCAGAGTCTGCGTAAAGAGCAGGGGAAGCAGTGGGCTTTGGGCGTCCTGCGAGGCTATAAACAATGTACTGCCAATCTGCCTGTCATTAGCGCTTCAAAAAACAAAATTAAAATGGCTCTTAGTATTGAGTTCAGAAACATTAACAATACAGACTTTTAATTTGCCAGTTAACACAAAAAATAAACTAATTCTGCTCCAAACAACACGCTTTTATTGACAGAGGATTGGCTTCTCTCTCTATTAAATTCAACTGTATTTATATAACACATATAAATGCAGCTTCACATAAAAGTCAACAAAAAACAAATATACAGATAATACGACAGAAAGGACCATAAAACAATTAAACACCAAAAAACACCAAGATATCCTGTGTAGGTAGTATTAAATGCCAGGGAGAAGAAGTGGGTTTTCGGTCTAGTCTTAAACGGCGAGAGAGGATCTGACAGGCAGAGGGCGCTGTTCTATAGTCTGGGCGCTGCCACAGAAAAGGCTCTGTCACCTCTGGTTTTGAGCCTGGCTTTGGGCACAGCAGCAGGAGCTGGTCAGCTGACCTCTGACCTCAGGGCTCTGGGTGGAGTCTAGGGCTGCAGTAACTCCCTCAAATAAACATATTTAAAAACGATCGATCTTTATTCAAAAACCCCAACCAAAGCTTCACAATTTTGACATTATTCATTCTTCTCTACTAGTGGTCAGATGTTTGTAGCCACAGCTGCCTTACACAGAACAAGGCAGCCAATGAAGTGTCTTGCCTCAGGACACAACGATAGTATGCACTAGAGCTACTGCTGCCCCACCTTTGCATTGTATTCCCAGGAGTCTCCTGTCCAACTAACCAGGCCCAACACCAAGAGCAGACGAGATCGCGCACTGTCAAAGTGTTATGGCTAATATCTATAAAAATCTATATTAATATTGCTATAGACAGTGGACAAACACAAACACCAACTGAGCTACCGTCGCCCCTGTCTATTTCCATTTCACTTAGAATTCTGTCTGTTCTGTCCGTACCTGTTTTGTGCGTTACGCTGAACCTGATGAGATAACATTACAACAGATTTATGCATTGGTGATAACAGTAATGTGACACCGGAGTCTCCCTTCACGTAGATAAATATTTTGCGTCTGCTGGACTCGGGCTGTACTTTATTATCAAGCGTCGCTCTCTGACCCGCGCCGTTTTTCACTCTTATTTCACTGTCTCTCATAAGGCTGATGCAGTCAAGCATTTGGGCCAGTTTTTCCTTTCTTTCCGCAAAAGTAAACAGAGCATTGATTTAGTAAAAGGGGCTTTTCTAACAGCCATCCGCACTTTTCTTACCGTATATTCCTCCTCAGACTATTTCAACCTCAAACCAACTTTATATGCAAAACATGAGCAGTCCTTGTGATCGTACCCATCCGAATTCTAACCAGAATCTCTCCAGTACTGCAACCTCCAGCTATGCATCTTACTATAGTAGCGTACAGGCCTGTCATATATATATTGATAGCTGGATCAATACATTTTGGGGCTCAATATTTATCGTGCGTACAGACTTTTGTTATTTCTGATGCAATACAAAAACATTCGAGCTGCAGAGGGTTGAAAAAGCCATTTCTGTTGCCAATTACTGCTTCATCTGCTCTATATTTGTTGCTGTTCGTGTATTTAGACATGCGTTTCCTTGGGTTATCCTGTTTCGTTTTTATTGTGTCAGCGGCATACGGTAGTTTCAATATTATCGTTTATCGCAGCGGATCCGTAGCTATATGTCGTGCTTCAAAATGTGATAAAACGACGGGCTTAGTAGACTATATGGACAGAAATACCTTAAAATAACCATAGATTCACTTGACTTAATACGGTAATAGTGTTGTCTTGTTACTAACGTTTCATACTAAGTACAAATTGTAATAGTCCAGCCACGATTTTTACACAATAGACGTTCTACATTATAGTTTCTTTAAGATTAACATGTGCTACTAGGTCTGATATAGGGTAGACCAAGATCAAATTATTCTGAAAAGGTCCAAAATTTGAAAGTACTGGGTATACTGGGATTATTTTGACAACCTAAAACAGCTTTAGAAACAACTCCAGCTCTCTACAACTATTTCTTTTGCCATTTGACAGCTTGAGAGCTCAACTCTTCAAACTAGAAAGCTATACAATTAAAGTAGGCTGGGCAAAATCCTTAAAAGTTACAGCTCCATATGACATTGGTCCTACACGTGTTACATATTTTCTGATCTATATTATCATGTTGCTTCCTCATCAAAAAAACATACCTGGAGTATATTTCTGATTTATATTATAATGTTGCTTCCTCATCAAAAAAAACATACCTGGAGTTGTGTTTTGTTTCATTCACACCGTGCAGATTTAGCATATTTAGTTTTCTCAAATATTAAACACTCTGTTCCACCTTGTGATGTCATGTGGTAATACGGGAAATACGCCACTGTGTTTTTAAACTCCACACACTGTCTCTAGAATCATTTGGATGATTTCCACCCTGGAGTTGCCAATCGCTAGTGACCTAAAGGTAAAAAGTAGCTGTTAGCTTGAAAACTACATGACATCACAAGGTGGAACAGAGCATTTTGAGCTTTGGAGGTGTAGACCGACTGATAATAAGGGGTTACTCAAACATGTGTGAATGAAACAAAACACAACTCCAGGGATGTTTTTGAGGAGGTAACAACACTATAACATTAAAGGTCAATTTTGCGTAATATAGGACCTTTAATCCAGCACAGAACTAGATCTAGATGTTTACTCTTTAAGACAGCACAGCACGTGATATTTTGACTAAAGCGTAAACTGCAAAATCCTTAAGATGATCGAATCCAGATTTGAACCGAAGCAGTGCGCAGAAAACCACTGAAAAGAGTGATAAAACGATACGAATTACGAAGAGGAATCCCTATCATATTAGCCCTGGAGTAGGCTGCAGCGTGCGATGCTGGTGGTACCACGTCTGAGCGGCGCTACTAGTGACAAAGGTGATGCGCGCGGAGAGGAGAGCAGACAACGCCACGCTTCGTTGCTTCGCGGACACGCTTTCACTGTCAGGTGGCGTGCCCCTGCCGGCGTGAAGCTACTATCCAGACATGTGGGCGGACGAAACATGATCATTGTCCCGACTCCCGATGTGATGATGGGGCTCTAGGTGCGCGGAGGAACAGCGAAGGACCCAGCGATTCCAATGCGGAACCAACCACGGGATACGTCTCCAAGTCTCCCCCCAGTGCAAACAAACCATCTGTTATTATTAGACCTGTGCATACGCAGGTGGTCGCTTTCGCACAGACAGGGAGCAGATGTGATCCATAAGGTTTGGTACTCACCGTCACGCCGCTCGTCCTCCTCCCGGGTGGCCAACCTCGTTTCGGCTGCTCCCCTCGCCTCTCCTCGCTGTTTTCAAACCACCATCAAACATTAGATCCCCACGCATTGACCGTACAAACTGTGTAGCCTCTCCAACCTGCTAGTGTCATTGATGAGCGTGGTGGTGTATCTCAAACTGTCCATTTTCCATTTCCACAACAGTCCACACGCACACGACCCGCCTCCGGCCAGCGGGGATTGGCTCACGGGGTCTTCGACGTCTTCGCCTCGCCGTAAAGGAAAACACACATCTGGGGGAGAAACAAGGGGGAGAGGGGAGAGAGAGGGGACAAGGGCAGCGCTTCTGTGGAGAGGATGGTCTATTGGTCTACGGTTACGTACAGGAGCAGCGTGCGTGAGAAAAATTGCATACGCGTGGAAATGCCGGGTGTTTACGGTGGCTTGGAGATTCAAATCCGTTATGTTATGATAGTGGAAAATCCGGTTTCTTATTTAGAGTGAACTGTTAGCTATAAGAGTGCAACAGACAGCCAGAGCCAAGTTTAATTACGCAACGCCAGAGCATAAACGACCTATTGTAATGTACATGCTGTGCTTGCGTCACAGGCAAAATAATTAAGCTATAAAACTACATGGTGGGGCTAACAAAGCTCTTCATAAATAGGCCCGTTTTTAAGTCTTCAACAACCTTTTGTTTTGTGACCCATGCCGGCTTCTATGGACATGGAATGGTGGACACATTGTGGCATAATAAAATTTCTATAATTGGCTGTACAAGTTTTACGCACCAGCTGTTTGTGACTGTATCAAATTAGATTTCGAGTCTGACCTAAAGCTCCATAATTAGGCCTATTTTTTAGTCTTCATCTTTCTGTTATTTCACACAATGTTGGCTTCTAAAGACGTTGAGCGGTATAGTAACAGATTCGGGTCCTTTTCATCAGTGCATTTGTGTTATTATGAATGAAATCGAAACGTATTAGCTTATGTTTGAAAAGTCTACACTAACATATTTACATAAAGATAAACATGATTCATTATTAACACCTTTCCGCGGATTTTTGCGTGTGAATCTCCAGAGTCGGACTTGGCCTTTGTCTGACACTTGCAGCTGACAGCTTTGTGTTGCTAAGGTAACGCTGTCATTTCTGTTACCGTGGCTCCATCTAGCGGTCGGAAGTCGTCATTAATATGCATTTATTATTGTAGAGGTCGCTTCTTTGTCTTCTTGTAATGGCATTAGATGTAAACTGGAGCTCATGGAACAGAGAGTTTGAATAGATTAGACATATGTTTGGATATAAACACTTGAGTTAATTATTGCAACTATTTTCTCTATATTTGGCCCACTGCTGCATTATTTCTACCTAAACAAATTTTCTTCAGCTGGGAATATAAAAACCTTTTCTTGTGAATGGGTAAACTGTATCAGCCAGAATAACAAAGAATCCCAAACGATTGCAAGAACACATAAGATCAATAAAGGTAAATATGTAAATGATGTTTTGTCAGAGATGGTCGGTAGCTAAGTACATTTCCTCTTTAAGTAGGCTATAGATTTTGAGGATCTGTACTTTATTTGAGTCATATTTTAGTTGAGTAATGACTCCCCTACATTTGAAAGACATGTCTGCCTTTTGAAGCCGCAAAGTTATCAGAGTAAAGTCATTTCTAAATCAAATACTTAAGTACTTTCACTTAAGTAATCATTTGACAGTGATACTTTTACTTGTATTGGAGTCATTTGATCAGGTGTATCTTTACTTTAACTCATGTAATGAATTGCAGCACTTTGACCAATTCTAGGTTTAGTTTAGAGTACGCACACATAAACATACAACGTTTTCCTTTTAAACCTCAGCAGATGTATAAGGTGCACTATTGTCTGCCACTTCCTTGTCTCCATGGAGATGTTCTTTCTTTGCCTGGAATGTTTCACACACAGTTTGGTATTAAACTGATCTATCTTGCATTTACTCAATTACACTCAATGTTTTATTGATTTAAGAACAATAAAGTCCAGCTTACGTCCACATGAGCAGGCTTGCCTCTCCATAGATCATGTCCTTTATACTGACCTGGCGATATTAACTTGTCTTTATGAAAATAGACTACTTTAATGCCACACCGTGGAACATTCAAAAAGGCAAAACAGCCTACAGCCTACTACAATAATGTACCCACAAAGAAATAAAGCCTCTGTCTGAAAATAGTCTTTATGAAAAATTTACGACAAAAGTTGACTTTAACTGGCACAGCTCTTTTGGTTTTGTCAAGACTTTAATGCCATGAACGTAGTAAATATTGCAAGAAGAAGAAAATCTATAATGCATGAATTTGACTCGGATCTGTGTGTAACGTAAAATGAGCCGTGCTTGGTCTGTAGGCTATAATTTATCAGTGACAGTGGTTTTCAAACTTTTCACACAAAGTACCACCTATGACATTATCTAGCATTATGAGTACCACTAAATATAATAGGTCTAATCCAGGTTTAAAGTAGGACGACACTTTTGCTACAGACGTAAGCAAAAACAAACCCAAAAGAGGAGGAAAATGTGGATAAAACTGACTGTAAATGAAGTAAACCCAGAACTGAAGGGGAGTCTTCATGACACCAAAACGAACAACAGAGTCTGAAAAACATTGGCCTATGCAATTATATAAGAAAGTCCTACAGTAAATGGTAAATAGTCACATTTTTATATAGCGCTTTGCCACCTTCAAGGCACTCAAAGCGCACACACGCATTCATACACCAGTGTGCGCAGACACCGGGGTGGGTTCAGTGTCTTGCCCAAGGACACAACAACAGCATTCATTTGTGGGAGCTGGAATCGCGCCGGCAACCTTCGGATCGGTGGACAAATAAGTGGACAAACAATGCCCCATACAGAGTTACAGCACACTGCTGTATTCAAACACAAAATGATCTGAATATATAGATAGACACAGATGTATTGTTATAGCTTCCATTAGCTTCCAGGAGGTGGCTGCAGTGAGTCATTTTGAAAGTCAAGTGACAGAAGAAGAGACAGTTACAAAACCTGAAACAGTCCAAACATTCCTCTGTAAGTGGAACATCCCATGATCCCGGGGCCAGGGCAGGTCCACTGGGGTTATTTA
>KN477371.1:4695-22678 GCA_000787095.1 Periophthalmodon schlosseri
AATAAAGGTGATTTCAAGTGTGTGTGCAGAACTGAACAATGTATTGGTTGTTATGCTTTTTAAGTCTTCATTTAGAGGGGATTATTTGCAAGACTGCAGTATTAGGTTTTAAGCAGTCTGTGTCCTGCTCATCAATGTGTTATCTCAGCTGACAAAACTAGCAAGACTGACTGCAAATACATCAAATGCATGTAAATTAAGTTTAGTCAAGTTATTTTTCCCATTTTTTTACAGTACAGTACTTTGGAAATGTTTGATAAAATATGATAGGAATAATGTTGATTGCAATGCGCATTACATATGAGTAAAAGTTCATTTTTTTGTATGCAGTCAGACATGGTGTAATAAAACAATATGATGAGAGACATTTTGAGAAGCATGTGCAGATTGAACTTGTGTTGGTTAACTTGGACTGATGGTACTTCACACTTCTCTAACAAAGTGCCAGGAGCTTCCTGAGGCACAGCTATGCAGCTCACATCACATAGACTCCCAGATGTCGAGTGAGGTTAAAATCATCATTACTTGTCATGGCTGGACCCTAACCCCTTTGAAACATCACTGGCTTATTAGCTATGACAAATGGCTGCAGAGTTAATTAAGCAGAATACTCCTTAAGGGCCATTATCAAATGTTTAAGAAATTAGCAGATAGCCAGTTCGCCAACTCTATGTAATTGATTTGTTCCCGTTCAGGTTAAGAAGCTCAGAGTGGAAATATGTATAGTCCATTGATATACTATGAATGCAGAGCAGAGAGAGCACACACTGATCCTAATTGAACTCAAGTGGTATTTTACTAATGAGGAGGCAGCTGCAAGTCATAAAAGCACAGTGTTGAGATTAGACTAGCACTGAGCGTAGTAAACCGCGAAAGAGCTGATGCAACTTCTTTGAAATACACAATTTGACATGAATTTGGGGCAAAACAGGCTCGAGTACCCCAGTGTGTACACTATAAGCCGGTCATGTAGGGGCATACCTCATATCAAGACAGAAACAGAATATTATAGAGCACAGACTATCTCGTCGAAGGCTGTGTTTCATCATCTGATACCATATAAAACATTTTAAGAGAGAAATGAAGAAAAAGTTTAAAATATGGTAATTGTGGCTAAGAGGGGATTTTTGTACATTTTAAAGTGGATGGTCTGACATGTTGTTTTGTCTGAAATATTCCTCTAATACTAATGGAGACAAGCAGAGCAGGTGATTCCACTAAAGTATTTTTGGCAATAAAAATGCTTGTAACTGAATAAATGAAAGATAGACAAAAGCTATACCATATTCTGGAGCATTGCTTGCCTGGGGTCCAGAATACACACTTGTTCAATGCTTAAAGAAGATGTGAGTCTGCGCCACTGGTGAATCTCCCCGAGTTCAGATGGGCGTGATTGACAGGTGGATTAGCCTATCAGGGGCACGCATAGTCTGCCCATATCAAAACAAATATGGCTCCTTATGAGGTAAAAAGAAAGGGAAAAAAATCACAGGGAACTAAAAATGAGCTCCTCCATTTCACATGTCACTGAAAAGAACCACTCTTATTCCACGATCATGCTTGGTTCTGGCTGGAGACGCGACGGAGGGCGTGGGGACCAGACTGATATCATTCTGGATTTGTCAGGCAAGAACATTCCAGGCAAAGCAATGACCTTTTCAAGAGACAAACAGGTGAGACTCCACACCAGAAAACTTAGGATACGTAGACATCAAAAGTGCAGTGACGAGATAAAGCCAGACTGAAAGACAAAGTCAAACTAATTTTTAAATCTACATCTACTATAATTGAGATGTCAAGGAATAATTTTAAATTCGGAATATACTGACAACATCCAAAAGCACGTGGCAAGGGCACATGGCATTAAGAGCATGCACCTGGATTTATGTGATCTGCATTATGTTGAGGTCTTTAGGCAGGTCTAATCTCCAGCAGACAGGCTTAAAGAAGAAGACCACAGTGTGGGGAGTCGACAGATAGGGATTTGACTAATTAGCATATAGTTAATTAGAGGAGGAGCAGAAAAGGAGATCTACTGATGCCAGGTCAATATGAAAAGAAAGACAGACAAATGAGTGACTTTGACTTGCAAACAACCCACTATAACATGGGAGTTTGGTTGCTGTTTTATCATGTGACATTTTTTGAGGACTTTTCACTATTCAAAAGATATAATATTTCATTTAGAATTGTTAATTGCTATGGCAGTGGTTATATGGCAATGGGCAACTTTAAAAATGTATATATAATTTTTTTTTGCTATATATTGTGAAAAAGGTCAGTATCAGATCAGTTCAAAAGTAATGCAATAAGCAGGTTATTTGTAATTGTATAGTTGTGTACTGATAAGTGGATATTTTTTCCTTCACTTATAACTATATATAAAGCCAGTGTATCAAGGTGGATAATGTGGACAAAAGTATTTTAAATGTAAAAGTAAAACATGAAATTCAACTGTTCTAATATTCAACACGTAAAAGTAGTTTTGTTTCTTTAATTTGGCCATTTTCAAAATAAAAATCAGTCAGTAACGTAACTAACATTCAACCGTAACAGAACTTGCTCAAATGAGTATACTCGTTTCAATATCGGTTGTTATCGGATTGTTATTTTTTTAACTTCTGAAATTTGGACCACTGCTCTTAAAAATTCACAATCCATTCTAACTTGCGATAACAAGTAACATTACAGCAGAAGGAAGACTGCGAATGATCAGTACTGTCTACACTAACACAAACTTTGTGAACTCAAACCGCCGTAGAGCAAAGTTACAGTAGTGTGTGATGTAGTTCCATCATGAGAGATGGATGAGGCTGTGCAGACACAGAGCCGTCTCGATATACTGCACATTTGATGAATTACAGCTGTCGAGAGCTGGCATTGTTTTCTCTATTTACTTTACAAAAACACTCCCACTTCCCTCTCATTAGCAACACAGCAACAGTAGCGCAACAAAGCTAATAGGAGTGCATTCACTCATTGCATTAGCCATTCCAGAAGCTGCCAACACTTCCTAATGACTGCAGCCCTCCTAAATTATTGAAAAAGCCTAAGCACCTCAGCAGCTACAGAAATGACTATTAACCTTGGTGAAGCGGTATTCAAATCCAGTTAGAGCTAACTTGGTCCTGCAGTATCCCTCGCGGGGAGGAAATGTAAATGTGTTCTGGTGGAGACAGATGGGGAAGCTGGCCGCCGTTTGAAGTTCCAGCAGAAGAAGTGGGAGCGAGCAGAGCCTCTCCACCCCCCACACCCCCCTCGGTAAGATATTCAGCACTGCGCCTCATTTAGCAACCTTTCCTCCCCGTGTTTCACTTCAAACCATGTTGGGATTCGATACAGTCGGACGATTACCAGGTGGGACACCTCACCCAAAAAACACAAACTTAACAAACGTTTACAAAATGTGCCACTGCAGAGAGAAAGTGAAAAACAGCCCCAGAATGGTATCGCTGTGCAGACAAGACTTCAGGAAATGTGATTTATAAGAGAAAAAGAGAAAGAAGGCACAAGGAGAAAACACTGTATCTGGTCCTTTTTAACCGCTACCTGCAGACGCTGGAGATGGTGAGGGAGGGGTATTGTTGTTGACAAATCAGTACAAATTCAATTCCTGTGCTCAGCTGATGTCCTGCCACTGCACATTTGAATCTATTGTGTACATACTGTCTGTCATTTACAATCTGATAGTAACAGCCATAGAGAATCCATGATACTCAAGATACTCTTCTCATCCCTGTCTCTCATTGGTGCTGGTGATAAGAGACGAGCAGCAAGTCAGGGAATAGAATACTATACATTTTGCAAAAGAAGAGATGCACAAGTGCTGAATAAACATTTATGAAAGAAAATTAGACCTCCAGTTTGCACACTTTTTCACAGGCTACAGTCTCTTCTTGCTATTAAGAATTATTTTATGTGTCAAAGAAAGTTAAGACATATTACTTGCTATATATTTCTTTGGAATTAAACAGAAGGCCAACAAATACAACAGAAATGTCACATGAAAACTCTACCATATCATCTCACAATTTATTATCTGATTTCTGGACCTTTACGATTTCTTAAATGATATGCAAAGTGCAAAATGCAATGTGAGTAATCAGAGGGGCCATGATCAGAAAGAGGTCAGATGACTTAGCTGTTTAAAAGTCCTTTTAATAATTGTATAACACCAAAAATCTGATTTTGAGTTGGAGTTTTGTTTCACTCATGCATGTTTAACACAAACCCTGCATATTTAGGCTCTGTTCTTTTCTCAAACAGAAAACACTTTGTTCCACCAGGTGATGGTAATACTTTCAACACGTTCACTAGAATCATTTGGATCATTTCAGCCCTGGAATTGCCAATCTCTGCTCAACTAAAGGTAAAAGGTAGTTGTTAACTTGAAAAATACAGTTTCAAGACATCATAAGGCAGAACAGAGCATTTTGACCTTAGGAGATGTAGACTGGCTAATAAACCAGGATTGCTCAAAAATGCATGAATGAAACAAAACACTCTGGTGTTTTTGATGAGGTAACAACATTCTAAGATTGCTTAAAGCTCACAACAGTCAATTTTGCGTAATACAGGACTTTTAATGGGATGTAACACATAATCGAAACAGCTCTATTCTCATGTTACCTTTCTAAAATAAGGCCTATAGACCTATGTTGCACCAGTTTACTTTCTGGTTCCAATATCCACAGAGTAGAGTTAAAAGTACTACAATGATAGCACTATGTGCAAAACAAAGGTAATTAGATGATGCGTTCACGCAAAAGACCTGTAAGTTCAAAGTACAAGATGTGCCTCTGTCTATTTGAAGTGCACTGAAAATACACAGGTGACAAGCCAATACCTAGTTCATAATGCAACGGCAGCTCCAATAAACAATGCTAATGTATTAAAAAGATATCGCAAGAATCAGCTTGTAGGTGTTTTGCATTAAATGGAAAAATAATATGTGCAGCCTCTAATTTGATAGGACTAAATGCCATAATAACAGCTTCATAATCAACATGTAAGGGTCAGTAAAGTTGAGAGAGACGTAACGCGGATCTTCATTTTAAATAAACATCGTAGGTAAAACAACCTTGGGAACGGAGTGAACAGTCGGACATCAAGTTAAACTTTGATCTGTCACTGCACTTTGCGTCAGCAATGCTAAGATGCTAAGAAGATAAGGCATCTAAACGCTGTTCTACGCAATGACAGCGGGCAAAAAAACGCGTGCACAGTCGAACGAGGGAAAAAAAATCACCTTGCATTAAAATTACCTTTAATTTGTCAAGTAGAACGTGTTTTGAGGTAGCTGTCCTCAGTCCTTTTGCTGCAACTTGTGATGCCATGGATGCCGCCATGTTGACACGGAAGAATGAAAGGAAATGACGCAGGAAGCACGTGCGAGAGTAGAGGGCGGCTGCTCATTGGTCAGCTGGTCGTGTGGGCGGGACTGGGCGGGGTGGGCGAGATATCAGAGGTCAGAGTACTGCACAAATTGGAGATGAAAAAATAACAAATATGGATACAAATATCTTATATGTTTTTTCTTCTGCCCTATTTATTTTTCTTCTTTTTTATTTTAATTATTTTGTGTTATGTTATTTATTTGTGTGAGTATCATTTATTATTGATGGTCTGGTTGCAACTGGAAGGGCATCAACCTTAAAAAGTGCGTAATTATTGGCTATTCCAATGTCCAGTCGGATGATGAAAGACAATAAGCAGTAGGCTAGTAGTAGTAGTAACATTTAGCCCACTGCCATTATCATAACAAATATTAATATTCTATTATTTTGCATAGACCCATGAGTATCATTACCATCATTACCATTGTCTTATTTTAATGTGATGACCTTGTGCACAGGACAAGCTATGAGCCCACGTGGTGGTAGTCTATCGGTGGCGAGATAGCGGCGATGGGGAGCGCGTGGGATGTGTGTGGCAATCTCGTCTGAATAGCTAAATAGCCCACTCACACCGCAGTCCTCCAGAGCCCTCATTACATGCGGCATCTTGAAAGGGCAGGGAGGGCAAAGTGATCATAAAGAGCAGTTATTATGACTGAGGCAGAGAGAGAGACAGGGATGAGAGAGTCACGCTAAAATCATGGATGTCAGCAGGGTGCCGGGAGGACACGGCTCAGCTAAAACACGCCAAAACAAGCGCTCCCCTCATCCCTGATATGCTCAAGTAACTATAACGCCAATCTGCATAGGAGACGTTTTCTGAAAAATTTACAAAATGCACCACTTTAATGTCAGCTGGGAGAAGTTGCCTCATGTTTATTTGATACTTTGATCCTTTAGAGAAGAGCTTTGGTATTCAGTGATCCAGACCAAGGCCTGCAAAAATATTTCTGAAAGTAAGGCACAATGAAGTGAAAAGTGCTGCCGTGTTAGAATAACCAGAATATGAGCAAATCCCATGTCGACTTTATGTCATAAGAGAGTAGCATGTTTAACAGAGCAGAGGCAAAGATGATGCACTTGAACATTTCCTGGGTTTGGTATTCATGGAAATAGGATTGCCAGATACCAAATGTTCTCACAACACACTTCACAAGGTTCTGCATGGAATGTTCCCAGCAGAATAAACTGTCCCTGTCTGCAGAGAAGCTCTTTTTTTCAAACACAATAAAAAGCAATGGTGCTCCTTGTTCCCGGTAACCATCTGTAGCCCAACAACATTTAAATAAGACATATTATGCTTTTGTCTGCTATGTAGTTAGAATCTGGCACCCCTGGATCATTATATTATGATTTATTTTGGACATTTAAATCATAATATTGGTCTAAAACATCTTGAAGAAATGAGTCAGCTGACTTAGTGGGGGGTCAATGAAAACAGGGATTTTCAAAGCAATGGTTTCTTGATTGTAAGGAAAGATTACTTAAACATGCATGAATCACAACTACAACTTTGTGTGGGTAAATGAGAAGGGGAAAGAATTACGACACGGTTAAAAGCTCTCAGAGGTTGAGTTTGCATTAATAAAATGATAGTATGCAAAGTACAGTCAAAGTCAAGTTATTAAAGAAGAAATGTTATGCAAAATAGACTTTTTGAGCTTTCTACCATATTATAACTGAGTAATTCACGATTAAGAGTACAAGCCCATGCCTTTTGTACAAAGCTCAGTCAACAAGCCTACGTAACCAGGACGTTTTCTACACCACTCCAGTCAATGCTCTCACATGGCCATTTTTAATAAATACACAAGAGCAGGATACAAAACAACAGACTGCAACTTCACAAACCTGACATGTTGTGCAGTAGTTACATTAGCAGAATGCATGCAGATACTGAAGGGGGAGTGACTTAGCAAGGGGAGGAGGGACTCAAAAAAACAAAACTGGAGATCTAAATATGTTATGTGTTAACAATTAATACCCCATAGAAATGGAATACCCTGTGCAGATTGCAAAATTTATGTCAACAATGTAAAGCTATTCACTAACATATTCTGTTCTGGATATTAGCTGAATTTATTTATTTTTGAAGACACCATATAGCCTATATTAGATTGGAGTAGGACAAGTCATTCTTAAAAAAAAACAAAAAAAAACTTTAAGCTGTTGCTAACCTGAGCCAGGTGACTAAAATTGAGAACATGTGGCCCCCTGATACATAGGCTACACAAGTCTCCCTGCATGTGGCTGTGTTTTCTGCCCCTCTGCTCCTACACTTACTCCTTCTCCCCAGAGAGAGGTGAGCAAATGTGGAGGCAGAGCAACTAATTTGTGGTTTCCCTCAATAATCTATGCCGGGTTTCCACTCAGTGAGCTGTAACAAGTCCGAATGTGAGAGGCAGAGTGAAAGCCACAGCTCCCAGCAGGCCAGGCAGTGTGGTCAGCCCTTAACCGGCTGTCTGCAGAGCATGGAGCTGCGGGGTGCTGCGCTAACAAACCACATTCTCCACTGAGGCTATACTCCTGTAGACATATGCTGTAGATTGCACGCTCTTGGACTGTATATTCACTCAACATACTGCGCCTTAGTTTTGTAGACTTATAGCGTTACTCTACTGGGAAAGTTTCATGTTAGATTTTATGTATACTGTCTTTTAATGTCTTCTAAAAGTTATTTATCCTGATTTTTTGACACCTATTGTCCTGCTGTTCTTTAACTTCACGATGCAACTCTGTAATTTACCCATGTGGGACAAATAAAGGTTATCTTATCTTACTCAGCATAATACTACAGTGCTTATAAAATCTTTTAGAGTTGAACAACATTTATATAGCACTTTTCTACATTCAAGACACTCAAAATGCTTTACATCAAGGAACCACTCACCCACTAACACACATATTCATACACAAATGGACGCAGGCCCTGGGTTAAGTGTATTGCCCATGGACACAAGAGCAGTATTCATCTGTGGGAGCTGGAATCGCAATGCCAACCTATGGGTGCTCTGCCAATGGTGTTTATGATAGCGGCATTCGAACTGCCAACCTTCAGATCAGAGGACAAGCACTCTACCAACTGAGCCACTGATCGCGCCACCTGCTGGCACCTGCTTGCCTCCATGGAGACGGTATTGCTTTGCTTTGCCTGCAGTGTTCCATGTATGATATTAAACTTATGTATCTCCATGGAGACAAACAGATGATGCCACTAGGTCAAGTTACAGGTCACATCTGTGCAAGGACCAACCCACTCACTGTAGCCTGCATGTTGTTCAAGAGATTTTTTGAGCAATAAAAACACCTGTAATTGAACATAATAACATGAGTGAATAACATTGTGGAAAGCATAACCATAACATCTCCATGGAGACAAGAAGGTGGCTGCGTAACGCACATTTGATTGTGTTTAAGAAGATTGTGGTTAATTAAAATAAAGTCAATATGTTGACATAAAGGAAGATGTATGTTTACTTCACTAGAACACATAACCGAAGATGGACTCTTTTACACAAATTCAAAATTCTGCCGAGTTCCCCCCACTCCAGAGCACTCCTTAAAAGTCAGTGAGACAATGACAGCACGGCTCATTCCTTCTGATTAATGCGCCCGAGATCACAGGAGAGAAGAAGCACATTCCACACGCATCAGGACTACTTTTCCTCCTGGTTCGTCTTTCCGTCCATTTCACTCAAAGCGGTCAACTTTAATGACCCCTTCTCTTTCTGAATGCAGATCGCCCTCATTCATTTCATTCCACTGGCGCTCCCATTCCCTTAAAAATGCCCAAGACTTCCTGCCCGGAGAGCAAGTGAGTTTGACCTCAGTGAATATATGTATATGATGCCTCAGGGGCCGAAGAACTGGCGGTGCATGCAAGTTATAAAAGTAGCACTAGAGTTATTACTGCGTCATGATCCTTCCAAAGCTTCGCGGCTCTATTATGGGTTTACATATAGATTTACGTGCCGGTATCGAGCTGGCGAACACTTTTTGCTTTCCATCTGACAGAATATCAAATGACTTGGATAGATGAGGGATTAATGCACTTAACTGCTGAGTCAACAGGCGAAGAATGGGGGAGCTTAGACGTGGAGACAGCTTGCAGGATGCCTGACAAGAAAATTAAAAAGGCAAGAACAACGTGCTTAGATGGGTGACATATAGCAAGTGACAAAAAGAGAGAAAGTTGGGTGGGTCTGCGGAGGGGACGCTGACAATCTGGACTCAGCACATCTTGGAGAATGGCAGACTGCAAACATAATTAGTCATCATATTCTGCACAACCTTTAGTCCACAATGTTACGGCTTTGCATATGTATGAGGCCAGGCAGTGCTTTCAGGGGTTGGGAGGACAGTGACAATAAGATATTTTTTGCGTTATAAAAATGTTTTGCAGGTCCTGGTACTTTATCTATTGAGCTAGTACAAATACATATTCGAAGGGTTTGCAAAAGTTTTTATACAGCGTGAACAAACCTGACAAAGTGGTGCCAGTAGCTATGACTTCACAATTAGAAGGTCTTATTCCTGAATTTTTCACCATTCAAAAGACATAATACTAGTTTTAAATTCATTTAATTGCTATAGCAACAGTCCTAATTTGCAAAACTCATGAATAGGTCTTCTTCTCGTTGGTTTCAGGCACTCTGCTTTTATTAGCAGCAGCTCATTTTACACTATGTAATTTTTGTAAACCTTGTAAGTATGGCGAATTTGGTGCCACTTTATAGTAACTACACCTTAATTAGCCTTAATAAAGCTTGAACAAAGACATAATTTATAATGAACAAATAGTTTATTAAGAATTTAGGCTTAATAACTACTAAATTAACAGCTTGGGGGTTATGGTGTTACTTAAGCCAGGGTTTGTATGTTGATTTGTTCATTGTGAGGATTTCTTCATGCTTTATTACCACTATTAAAAGTGTAGTCATAATAAAATGTTACCAAACACATTACCTGCTCAATGTACCATTTTTTTCTCTTGTGTTTGTTTAACAAAGGCAACAACACACATTCCATTTCAAGGCTTGGATAAACATACTTTTGAGTCATATAGTTTATGGCTCAACTCCTCATTTATTTTCTAGTGAACACTCTCAGTGAAAAAGTTTGGAAAGGCCTGTATATAAACACTCCGCTTGCAGTATCACGTCAGGGCATTTTCTCTCCCACTTTTATCTGGTATCACCTCAGCATCACCTGAAATAACTTTTACTTCCTCCACTATCAAATCCATAACAATCCCAGAAGTTAAGAGGCACTAAGGCTTGCCTTGTGTCTGCTTGGGCCGTCAGTTTTGGAGAGTGAATCAATACAATGACAGGAGCTGGCATGATGTAGCTATATCTCCAATCCCAGATGTCTGTCAGGCACACACAGCTGGAGGTCCTCCATTAATGTGCTGTGGAATAGAATAGTGCAGGCTTGTGGTGCTAGGAGACAGATGTATCAGAGGGAGCTTGTGAAGTGCTGCCTCTTTGAGTATGTGATGTTTCGCAGGGTTATGCCGCCTCTCCCTGAATGGAAATAACCCATTCAGATCAAAGCAGGGGCTACAGAATATTAGGATATTACACCCGAGAAGCTAATGGAGTTGAGTGATCTCTTAATTCTAAATGGATTACAGAAAGAAAAAAAAAACTGTTGAAACATTGGCAGAGTTGAACAAAGTAAGGCTAAACTTCCAATAACCACATTTCAATTGGCAGGCACTACTGTCTCACAGCCAGATGGTTATATTTCCTAGGGTAGGTAGTGGCTTTTTGTGTTGTGTTTGCACGTTCTCCCCATCTCTAGTTTTTTCCATGTACTTTGATTCACACCATTGAAACATGAACAATAAACTGATCCGCCAGCCAGGTAATCTTGACCAAAATCCTGGCTCGAAATCTGGCTGGTAGAAAGGTGGGTCAAAATGAAGAGTAAAAGTCTACAAATACATATCTGCCATTTGAGAGGCTGGGTTGCTTGCTTTTTTGACCAAAATTTGTCTTGCCCCAGTACAGCAATATTGTATAAGCAGCATCTAATTATAAACTGTTTTATCCTCCAAGAATCAGGAAGTACGCTGTTAGCATGCTAATTGTTATTAGCATAGTTGTGACACAAAACTCTAATCTGAATAATTAGGAGGCACAGATTGCCTAAGGTATATGAAGAATAATTTTGGAGCACTGCAAACCATTTAAAATGAACTAGTTCTGTTTTTCATGTTTTTAAGACTAAAAACCAGATACAGCATCGACATGCAATTACAACAAAAAAGTTTTGTACACAAGTAATTCAAAGTGCTTTATAGAATAAGAAGGACAATCACAATACAACAAAGCAAAACATGAATAATCATTGTAAAATTAACATTAAAAGAGAAGAGTGCAGAATAAAAACCTTTCAGTCATATGCACAGCTTTGCGCAGTTATGAGCCTGGATTTAAACATTGTCAAAGAAGAGGCCTGTCTCACATCTTCAGGAAGACTGTTCCAGGTTTTAGCTGCAGAAAACTGAAATGCTGCCTCCCCACGTTTAGTCCTGACTTTGGGCACCAGCAGGAGGCTGGTCCCTGAAGTCTTCAGAGTGTGAGATGGTTCATATGGCACTAACATGTGGGAGATGTACTTTGGTGCTGGGCCATGGAGAGACTTGTACACAAGCAGAGCTGCTTTAAAGTCTATTCTCTGAGCCACAGGAAGCCAGTGCAGAGATCTGAGCACAGGACTTATGTGTTCGTACTTCCTGGTTCTAGTCAGGACCTGAGCAGCAGCATTTTGGATGTAGTGCAGCTGTCTTACCACTTGTTTGAGAGGCCAGTGACAAGGCCGTTATGGATGTAGTCAGCTGTCTTACCACTTGTTTGAGAGGCCAGTGACAAGGCCGTTACAGTAGTCTAACCTACTGGAGACAAACGCATGGATCTCTCCAAGTCTGGTTTAGACAGTATAGCTCTGATTTTTTTCAATGTTTTTAGATGGTAAATAGCTACAAATGTTATTGATTTAATGTGTCTGTTAAAGTTCAAGTCTGAGTCCATTATTACCCCCTAGATTTCTAGCCTGATTTGAAGGTTTTAGAGAGAGAGACCTGAGGTGATTGCTAACTCTTTCTCTTTGTGTCTGTGGGCTAAAGATTTTGACTTCAGCCTTGTCTGAGTTTGATTCCCCTGCTTCCAGTGAGACATAGATCTGAGTGTCGTCTGCATAGTTAAGGGACACATTGTTGCTGCATATTCACTGGCCTAACGGGAGCATGGAGAGATTGAACAAAAGAGGTCCCAGTACTGACCCCTGGGACACCCCACAGGTCAGGGCCATGTGATCTGAGACACAGTTTCCAACAAAGTACTCCCTGTCTTCTAGGACAACTTGAGCCAGTTTAGTGCAGTACCAGAGATGCCCACCCAGTCCTCTAGTCTCTGTAAGAGGATCCCATGATCGACAGTGTCAAAGGCAGCACTCAGGTCTAAGAAGCTCAAGACTGAGACTTTGCCTGCATTTGCCTGCATTTGCCTGTGGCTGCCATTTGTCACCTTCATAAGAGCAGTCTCAGTGCTGTGGTGGGGGCTAAAACCTGACTTGATGGCATTTTTAATGCCCTGAACCTTGTTATTAAAGAATACTGCAAACTCGTTGTACTTAGATGTGGAAATTAGTTCTAATGGTAGAGGAGCTGCAGGGTTTGTTAATCTGTTTTTCTGTTGCAAATAGGAGAGTTGTTACTACAAATTCCAATAATATCTGAAAATACCTTTTCTCTGTAAATCTCATAATGAACCTGGAGCTTTGACTGCACCCAGCCATTCAGTGCTCCATTTCTGTACCCTGACCAAGTCATCATTCCTCTACGGCACTTTCTGCTTGTCTTTACCATTTTAACTTTCATTGGGGCAAAGGTGTCCAGAACATTCAAAACACTCAAAGTTAAAGAGTTCAACAAATCACTATTAGATTCAACATCAGAAAGTGTATCATTTCCATGAACAGTGTGTTATCATTTATGTGTCTCCTTCAAACAACTGTAGAACCAGCCAGTGATTTGGGAAATACAGACAGGTCAAAGAAGACACAGAAATGATCAGACAAAGCAACATTGACCACATTAACATTTGAAATATTTACTCAACATTCACTTTAATATGCACACCCTGCGATTCAAGCTTCAGTGTACCATGCTACACTGGGGAGCTCAGCTTTTCTAAACAGAACAGAAACTCATGCAGTGCTTCTTGAAAACACATTCACAGACACAAAGTACACAGCGCGGGCCAGCCGAGCTCAGAAGTGCTTAGATGTGCATATGAAAAGAGCCCGATTCCTTCACAAGCCCCTCGGTACACGCTGTGCCACCTTCGTCGCCAAAGGAGGCCAGGTCATCCATCCAAACTCTCAGCTGCTCATCTCGTCTCTCTCATTCCCCTCACAGAGCAGCGCATCAGCAGCCTCCTGTCCATGACCTCCAAGGACCAGCAGGACGCCACCACGCCTGCCCCAGACTTCACATAGAAACACTGAGGCAAACGGTCAGCGCTCACAAATATCACATCACAAAAGGAGCTGCAGGCATACAATAAAAGATTTGTTTTTGTGATGTCTAGATTTGCCGGCTTTTTGAAATGCGGTCTTTTCCATCTCAGGGCAAACATGAAAAATGCATGCAGGTGTGATGGTAGGAAATGTCAATAGAAGAATCAAAGCAATCAGTGTGTTGCTGAGGGGGATATTGGTGTGATAAATCATGTTCCTCCTGACGCGGGTCACAGAGGTGGGAGGAGGAGGAGGATGCACGGGGAATATGGAGGTGCCGGTGTGGTGCAGTGTGCTCAAACCAGTGCCGCGGGGAATCAGCTGAAGACTGGCTTTATTCAGAGGGTGATCCACGAACGTGATGCAAAGTCATTTGTGACACACTGACCTTCAGTGTTCTCAGTGTGGGATTTCTGTGATTTTCAAGCCTTGTGTCTCTGCTCCACTGCAGGGAGCTGTGATATAGTGTATAATCATGGGTTTGGGATTAACTCAATGACACATCATAGTCTGAGCACGAGAGATTGTTGATAGATTTAACTTGTAATCTATTGTTGTTTTTTGTTTGTTTTATTTATTCATTTATTTATTTTTGTTTTGTAATCATGTACGTTGTGACCCAATTTGGTGCAATTTATATCAAAATCATTTGGAACTGACGGGAACATAGTTTTGCTTTGGCATTTCAATCTTTTATAACTTAAAATAATGACTAATTAAAGAACCACACATTATTTCACAGCTTCACTGCTCCCCATACTGTGATCTGGTGGCCCATCTACTGGCAACAGAGGGAATTACCATAAGGAAAACAACTAAACTAGCTGATAACCAGCATGTTAATGTAAACATGCAGTAGTAATAAATATGATTTGAAGGCAGAATTGCCATGAACGACTCGGGCAACAATTTATGGACTCAAAAACTGTGCAGGGTTTCTACCTAACATCCCAGAAAAAAATTCAAACCACATGGAGCGTGAGATTGACAGGTGGATTGGTGCATCATCTGCAGTGAGGCGGTCACTGTATCTGACTATTGTAGTGAAGAAGAAGCTTCAGAGTTGAAAGGCAAAGGTCTGACTTTACATGTCAGTGTACGTTCCTACTCTCATCTATGGTCATGAGCTTTGGGTAATGACCGAAAGAACATGAATTGAACGTCGAAATGAGTTTCCTCCACAGAGTGGCTGGGCAATCCCTTAGAGAAGCTTAGTCATGTGGGAGGGACTCGGAGTAGAGCCACTGCTCCAGCTGAGATGGCTCAGGCATCTGTTCTGGATGCCTCCTGGACACCTCCCTGGAGAGGTATTCCAGGCATGTCCCACCAGAAGCAAGCCCCGGGGAAGACCCAGGACACAGTGGAGGGACTATGTCTCTGGCCGGTAAACGCCTCCTGATCCTCCAGAGGAGATGGAGGAAGTGTGCATGGAAAAATAAGTGTGGGCATTAGCATGCATGGTGCTAGTGCTTCTAGTTTTGTGTGGCCACCACCAATTTACAAAATTAAATTTTGTTTACTGTATATATGATGATTGAACAATGTGGAATATTTTAACATACTGTTTAATACCACAATTACACAAAGTGATAGCCACTCATCTCATGAAATAAATGCATTTACTAATCCCACCGCGGCTGACGCTTCTTGCTTAAGCAGTGATGAATAACTTAGAGTGCATGTGATGTGCAGCCGGTATAGTTATCTGAGGTGCCATTAACCTTGTTTGTGTAGCAGCACCTCCACTACCCTGAGCCCACCGCGTGCATGATACTCTGGGGAGCCTGCACTAATTAACCTTGTAGAGACACCCACGGTAAAGAAGGGCCAGGGCCAGAATAATAAGGAGCCCTCTGCCTAGCCATTAGCACAAGATTAACACATCCAACTTCAAGTAGCTTTTTGACACAAAGCCAATACGTGCCAGCAGTAGTTTAGTCTTAGAGCGTGGAATGACACAGATGTGACATGTATGAACCACTATGGAGAGTTTGAGAGTTTGTTTTCTATAACCTGTGCTCAGACTTGTATTTCAAATAACAAGTCATGAACAGTGGAAGAGCTGTGACATGATAATGGTTTAAGAATTACAACAAAATCACAAACAAACCTGGGATGATATTAGCTTCCATTTACTGAGGACACAAGAGAACCCTTCTTTGAAACTGATTTTAGTAATAGGATGTGGCAACCCAAAATGAACAGTTCTATTTTTTTTTTTTTTGATTGCTTTTCTTTATGGTTGGAGAAGTTCTAAAACGGCTGCGACTTATTTTTATTTAAGCAAACCAAATACAATCAGCTAAATTGTATACTTTAATAGCTCTAGAAATCTCTGCAAAATAGTTTTATGTCTCATATTTTGAAAAGAGGATTTAACTTGGGTTGTTTTTTTTTTTTTGTTTTGTTTTGTTTTTTTTCCTGAAACACATCCATGCGATTGATCTTGATTGTATCCTGTGAAATACTACTGTTTTCAGCACTCATGATGATACCTACCACCTAAGATTTTGCATCATCAGAACATGCTTGTAAAATAAAAAACACACAAAAAAATCATCAAAATGTATCTGGATATCAGGATGTTCTCCCAGTTTGGTGCTCCCTTGTTTGCCTGCAAATTAAACCCCGAGTCTATCATTTTACATTTAGTGCAGGCGGATTTGGGAACAAAAATCTCTGTACGACTTAAAAATTGTCAGGGCTGGTATAGAAAAGCAGCTTCATCTGACAGTGCTTGACATGCTGGGATTTGTGCCGGCAATTTCTCTATAAAAAATGCATACAAAGGTGAATGTCTCTCCTGGTCGGGATCGTGAAATGGCATCACATCACTTGTTCTGTCTCTGATCTGATCCAGGCTTTATCTGACTTCGGCGCTCCCTCTCCCCACAGCATTTTAACTTTATCTGCCAAAAACAGCCGTGCACCGTTTGGGCCGATGCCATCGCTGCATCGCTTCCCCGAAACTTTCCAGGAGAATGTGAAACTTTGCTATTCAGATCAAGGTGAAAAGTAGTAGAGAGAAGTAGAAATGGAAGGTAGTTTGCATCACGAGTTAGGGCAATGTGCTGGATCATGAGTAAAATTTAAAAAGAAAAAATCGAAAATGTTGGGGGAATGTCTCAATATTTTGGTTTTGCAAGATCTAGTCACATTGAACAAAAAAACAGAAACACTTTGTAATACACTTTTTATGATCATAATAAACCATGAACAAAGACTGTATTCATAATGAACTAATTGAGAATTAAGAATTATTCAGGCTTAATAACCACTTAATTAATACTCTAAATCCCAACTCTAAAAAAAAAAATAAATAAAAATAGACAGTTTATTGCACTAAACTAACTAATTAACTTAACTTACTGTGAGCAGGCTTGCATCTCCACAAACCTGACTCTTATTTATCCTGGAGGAAGGCTATAATATTTCACAGTGTGAGAATCTGGAATCTGGTTTTAACTTTCTATTTCCATAGAATCTTGCAGGTGACGTACCATCTCCAGAAAGTTACATACTGCACCTTTAATAAGCCCAAATCATTCTCAATAAACTATTTCGTCATTGTTCATTAAGTCTTTATTCATGCTTTATTAAGGATAATTAAAGTGTATTTATTATAAAGAAGTACTCAGCCACTCACCCTTACACACACATTCATACACCAGTGTACGCAGACACTGTGGACCTGACCGCTCCACCAATTATGTTTATGTCGAGAGTGGGATTCAAACCACCAACCTTCGGATCAGTGGACAAGCACTCTACCAACTACTGTCGCCCCACAAATACAGTCGATATTATTTGACAGCACTGATGAAACTTGTGTGTGAAAAGGCAGAGGCTGAAGAGTGGGGAGAGGCATTCAACATACACTGCCTGTCCAAAAAAAAAGTCACCACCTGGATTTAACTAAGCAAATAGGTAATTGGTTGCTGCAGTTGGTCAGGTCTAGGTTCAGCAACAGTATGTGCTCAAAGAATGAGGTCAGCTGACTACCTGAATATACTGAATGACCAGGTTATTCCATCAATGGATTTTTTCTTCCCTGATGGCAC
>KN477373.1:7508-19870 GCA_000787095.1 Periophthalmodon schlosseri
TCCACCCCTGGAGCCTTGCCACCGAGGAGCTTGCCAACCACCTCAGTGACTTCAGCCAGGGTGATGGACGAGTCTGCCTCCGGGTCCCCAGTCTCTGCTTCCTCCTCAGAAGACGTGACGGTGGGATTGAGGAGATCCTCAAAGTATTCTTTTGACCGTCCAACAACGTCTCCACCTGAGGTCAGCAGCTCTCCACCCGCACTGTAAACAGTGTTGGTGAAGCGCTGCTTCCCCCTCCTGAGGCGTCGGACGGTTTGCCAGAATCTCTTTGAGGCCATCCGATTGTCCTCCTCTATGGCCTCCCCAAACTCCTCCCAACCCCAAGTTTTTGCCACTGCGACAGCACAAGCCGCGGCACGCTTGGCCCGCCATTAATCCCTGCCTCAGGAGTCCCACAAGCCAACAAGGCTTGATAGGACTCTTTCTTCAGCCTGACGGCATCCCTTACTTCTGGTGTCCACCACTGGGTTCAGGGGTTGTGACAAGCACCGCAGACCTTTTGATCACAACTACGAGCGGCCGCATTGACAATAGAAGTGGAGAACATGGCCCACTCGGAATCCATGTCCCCAGCCTCCCCCCGGGATGTGGGAGAAGCTCTCCCAACAGACCCTCACAGTACACTTGGGTCTGCCAGGTCTGTCCGGCTTCCTCCTCCACTAGCAAATCCAACTCACCACCAGGTGGTAAGTGGTTGACAGCTCTGCCCCTCTCTTCGCCCGAATGTCCAAGACACGCGGCTGGAGGTCAGATGACATGACAACAGAGTCGATCATCGACCTTGTGCTCGAACATGGTGTTCGTTATGGACAAACTGTGAATAGCAAGTCTAATAACAGAACACCGCTCGGGTTCAAATCAGGGAGGCCATTCTTCCCGATCACCCCCCTCCAAATGTCACTGTCGTTGCCCACATGGGTGGTGAAGTCCCCCAGTTGAACAATGGAGTCCCTGGTCGGTGCACAATCTAGTACCCCCCCCAGGCACTCCAAGACGGCCGGGTACTCTACACTGCTGTTTGGCCCGTAGGCCGACACAACATTGAGAGACCTGTCCTCAACCTGAAGGCGCAGGGACAACCCTCTTGTTCACTGGGGTGAACTCCAACACGTGGGGGCTGAGCTGTGGGGCAATAAGCAAGCCCACACAGCTCGAAGAGAAATGGAGAGTCCAGCCCCTCTCAGGGAGTTGGGTTCCAGAACACAAGCTATGTGATGGAAAAAAAATATGTCTTTTTTTAATAGTGTATGTATGTTTCATCTATATGTAATATATATACTAAAGCCGGTCTGAACGCAGCATAAGACTAAATCAGGACTGAAACAGAAGTAAACCAGGGCTGAACCAGGACTAAACCATGACCAAACCAGGACTTGAACCAGGACCAAAGCAGGATGGACCGGCTGTAGATGTCACTACTAAATCAGGACTAAACCAGAACAAAATCAAGACACTAAAAAGCTGGAATTCATGGATCCTCCCGCAGGTAGTGGGTCCACGGGAGGATGGCCCCATGTCGCTCCTACAGGCTGAGCCCAGCTGGGCCCCATGGGGAAAGGCCCGGCCGCCAGGCGCTCGCTGTCGAGCACTCACTACAGGCCTGGCTACAGAGTGGGGCCCCAGTAACGCTGGTCCGGGCGACGTAGCTGGCCTTGATCTTCTGCTTGTCATGAAACGCTTCTGAACCACTCTTAGTCTGACCCATCCCCCAGGATCTTGGGTGCCATGGGTGACCCTACCAGGGGCATGAAGCCCCTGACAACATAGCTCCTAGGATCCCCGACAACTGCCTCCCAGAATCATTCGGGTGCTCAAACCCCTCCACAACGTTAAGGTAGTAGAGGGGTTAAAGAGGAGGTATAATGCAAAAATTTTTTTTTTTACCATGTTATAACCTCATCGAAAACATGTCTGAAGAGGTTTTAGATGGCATCCATGCATGTTTGAGTAATCTCTCCCAGGCCCTATTCAACCCCCTCCTCGGGGTTAGCCGTAAGATTCTGTACAAGGCTTCGCCCACAAGCCTACGTCACTCATTCTCCACACGACAATTCTCCATAAATATACAAAAACATGATACAAAACACAGCAACTTGACAAATCTGATGTGATGTGCAGTAGTTTCACTAGCTGATTATGTTGTGATAGTGCTCTGAAGGGGGAGTGACATTGCGGAGAGCAAAGAAAGGGAAGACTCTGAGTGACAAAAACGAAAGTGAAACTTATAAAATATGTCAATATGTTGTTTTGGGCGAATATAGCATTTTCAAAACAATAAAAGGAAACATGGTGGTCTAAATATGTGATGTTTTATAGTTAATACCCCATAGAAGTAAAATACCCCCTTTTTAATACCCCATAGAAGTAAAATACCCCCTCTTTAATACCCCATAGAAGTAAAGTACCCCTCTTAAATTGGAAAAACACTGTCTGAAGATATTCGCCCTAAACCAGGTCAAACCTTAGAGTTCTGACCTCTGTCTCTCTCTTGAACATAAACCATGTTTATAGTTGTAGGTGAAACAAATAATAGTATATCTTGAGTTCTTCACACAGTAAGGACTTTCTGTCCTGTTATAATCTGCTTTCCTCCCTTTAGTCCTGTTTTTTTTTTCACCCAAACTGCCCTGACCCTTGACCTTTAGGCGTTTTTCCCCAGACTCCTGTAGGACAGAGACTGGCCCAGAGCCGGTCGATAGAGCATTAGCGTCTTTATTTTTCGTCGTGTTGTTGCATAGGAAATGCACATCTTGCTTCCAGTAAATTGAGTGTAAATGGGATTCTCTAATGGATCTGAGAGGGTGAGAAAAGTCTGTAGTCAAAACCAGGTAAAACACAATTCAAACATTAAAACAAGACTCAAAGGACAGGACAGAGACAGGACCAGAGGCGTGTTCAGACCTGGACCAAGGCAGGAGATTTCATGTTTTTATAAAATGCACTAAAACTTTAAAACATGCTAAATATTAAGGTTTCAAAAGTGATGGAGGCTAACGAGCTATGAGCTAACACATGACCATAAAATGTGTTACAGTATCTGAAAACATACAAAATTTTATACACTTCAAAATGATCAAGTTGTACATTTACATTTTATTTTATTTTGTTTCAGATCTTTTCAGATCTTTGGTCATCATTATCCACAGCTGATTAGCCTCTATCAAATGCATCTGTGGAGCTCAAATTAATGTTCAAGTAAATGTGTTTTTGTATCACCCAATTGATACTTTGTGACATCACTTTGGGGGTGTTCTGCATGCAAGTCTGTGGCGGAATGTTCAGCAGAAAATACTGCCAAAAAAGTTTTGAAATAGTCTCTCAAATAATCTCTGAAAACTCAAGAAAAAATACAAAATAGATTTAAACAGCAGATTTTCAGGAGCCTGTGATCAGTCCGAGCTCATGGTCCTGTTTAGGAGTTTAATTTTACACAAAAAGGTGAGAGTGACTCACTGAAAAACTGTTGGCTAATGCTAATGCTAGCTTGTGACTGTAATGTTATTTGAGAGGGACTTGTTTAACAGCACAAATCAGCTCATCTGTTGTAGTTCAGCTAAATCAGCTCTTTCTGGTCAGATTGTTTTAAAAAGAAACTCAGATTAAAGTTCAATTTGAGTAACAGAGCTTCAGACAGAGCAGTGCTTACAGTTAGCATCACTACCCCAGGGAATCTGGATGACATCGACTGCAAAGTATCAATATCACATCCGCAGTCACCTCACAGGGCCTCACAAAAAAAATATGGATTTGACAGAAAACGGTTCAAAGTTCAGTTTGTAAACGAAATAGATTTTGCATTTGACAAAGTGAATATGTAGAATTTTGTAGTTTGTAATTTTATGTTTCATTTAGTTTATTTGAATTGATACAGAAATAACTAATGACAGATGTGCTACAAACAGATGTCGTTTTTGATTCTGCTTTGGTGGATTGCATAACCGCCTTTTTAATCCCAGATCTGAACACGTCACAAACGAGATCAAAATACAAACATTAGACAGATTTCGAGACAGAAACGATGAACCCAATGAAACTATTAACATGGAACAGGGTGTAACGCAGCTCGTTCACGAAGGAGTCGTAGAGGCACAAGGTTTCAGTCATTTCTGGGTTTCACATGAGAATCATAGTTTCATGGCAGTTAAAAAAGGCAGGAACACAGTCGAAGATGAGCTGGAAAAGTGTGAATGAGAGCGAGACTCAGACTGCTGCCAATTGGCTCATTTGGATTTAATCTGCCCGACTACAGACAGCCCAGGGTGGAAAGTTCACAAACGTAATACTTATTACTTAATGCTTATTACTCCAAATGTTATGAAAAAATAAACATAAAAAAACCCCCAAAAAACAAAATAATAATAACAAAATTATTATTATTTTTTAGACTGTAAATGGTATGGTCATTAGAATTTATGTGACAGCCATTTTAGTAATTATTCTAAACCTCCTCAAATCCGAAGCTTCCAAATATGGAAAAATGAAACAATACTTGAAATATTTGTTATTTTTAATAATTACATTGAGGATCTTTATGCTGTAAGTCGCCTCTCACCATTGTTTCATATAGGCAAGAAGGGTATTGCTCATAGACACAACAGTAGAGTGGAACTGGAGTCACTATTTGTTTGACCTCAACCAAATGAAGTTTTGTATTGTAAACATGTTTGTCTCAAGTAAAGTAATTGTAACTTTTAGCTGAATGTAATTTTGAGAGAAGCCTCTAATTTAACAAGGTAGATTTGACCTAAAGTGTTTCCATAGATCAGCTGCTGTCGTTCATTAAAACTAAAGTGTGTGGTCATCACAAAAGTTTGAGTTCCATCCACGGGTTTCAAAGAGGCGTATCGACAGGCGGACAGCCAGTCGAACAAACAACAAACAGCGAATTAAAAAAGCCAAACGAGGCGCCGCATCGACCCAGGTCCGAGCTGGGACTGTGGATCTGGTCTGGACTCTGGACCCGGTCCGGACTATAGCCGATTTGGGACTATCAGACTATCAGAGCTCAGTGTGTCAGGCCCGGAGTGGATGGGATCAGGCGGATCAGGCTGTTTGAAGCTGCAGAGAAAAGCACAAAGAGCTAAAAGGCAAAGTGTTTTCTGTCTGAGAAAATGCTGAGCGTGGCAGAAACGGCATCGATTCTTCGGTTTGAGTGAAGCGCTGAGGGAGAGACCTGCCCCTGAGCCACACACACTGAGGTCTGCTCCAAGGAAGAGGAGGGAAAACACAGGTCTGCTCCAAGGAAGAGGAGGGAAAACACTGAGGTCTGGTCCAAGGAAGAGGAGGGAAAACACTGAGGTCTGCTACAAGAAAGAGGAGGGAAAACACAGGTCTGCTTCAAGGAAGAGGAGGGAAAATACTGAGGTCTGCTCCAAGGAAGAGGAGGGAGAACACTGAGGTCTGCTCCAAGGAAGAGGAGGGAAAACACTGAGGTCTGCTCCCATAGAGGAGAGCAAATAGAGGAGTTTGCTCCCAGTGAGAGGAGAGACAACCCTGTGGTCTCAGCTACATGTCATCACACGATATCCAGTTTATATCCCAATCATTTGAATTATAGTTTTAACTAAAGCGGCTGATTTGCAGTTTATGTAGTCACTACATTTAAATGTTTTTAGCCTTTTTGCAATTGTCAATTTAAGGACATTAATTAATATTGGAATGATGGATTATAAGGCCCATGTCCTTGTAATGAAATAGAGAGTGCAGGATAATATGATCAGAAATAGCTTTAAATTTTGAACTATTTATAATAAACTCAAGTAGACATGGAAATAATAAATTCTATAGGTTAAAATAATTTACATTAATTAGTAAAAATATTTCATTTGTGAATTTTAAAGTCTAATATGTACTCAAGGATTTATATGGAGGAATTCATTTTTTTTCTTTTAGGTTTTCCCACAATTTAGTAAATGTAAAAAATAAAAAGAATTTAAATAAAAAAAAATCATAAAATTATTAATAAAACAAAAGCATTAATATAAAATATAAAAAATATTGAGTTTTCCACTGATAGTTTGATATTTTTATAGATTCCATTTGGCAGCAGTCTTCATGGCGCGCTCTCCGTCTCTACAACTGAGCAACACTGTAAAAACATTGGAGATGAGTTTGAGGCTGGACACTGTAAAAATATGAACAAAAGACAATGTTTGTGAGTGTCATTTACAGAAACAAGACTTTGGTAAAGCTATGGCTCTTCATCAAAAATACAAATTCTGCTGAACGGGTTTCAGATCCTTAAAACAGACACAACCAGGCAAACCTTTGTACACACCCTCTCATTCAGTGTTTTTTTTTCCTTTATTTTTACGACTGTCTACATGTTATATACACACTGAAGACATCAAATATATGAAGTAAAATATATGGAATTTTATTATTATAAAAAAGTAAATAACTACTAATTAAAAAAATCGCCACACTTTGCTTTGTCTTAACTTTTTTCTTTACTACGTAATTCCATATATCTTACATCATATATATGATGTAACAAGTAGTAAAAAAAAACACTGAATGAGAGGGTGTGTCCAAACTTTTGTGTACGTGTATGTTTAAACTTAATATTTTAAAATAAAAAAAAACAAAACAAGTTTTTTCCAACTCAATATTTGTACTGGAGCTTTTGCTAAACCACCCACTCAAAAACATTGCCTTTGGTTTTGCATTTTTTACAGCAGAATAATATGTAAATTAAACATTTGATAAACCAAAACAACAATCTAGTAAGGTTAGATTTTTTTGTGTCATTTTCCGTCGTATTGTAGGAGCGTACTAGGCGATTGGTTATGGACAGCATGCATCTATATCCTATGGTTATTGTACATAGCTATAATCCGAGAGGGCCTGGCACAGCAAAGGCTACTGGTGTTCAGAGGATTCCTTACAAACTGACGTATCAGGAGCGTAATATTATACAGTGTTCACAGGCACTAAATCTTTTCAATATAACGTGGTGTAGGTACTTTATATGCTGGTTTTTATTTTCACTCTTTTTCTGATTTTTCTGTATAGATAAAGAAGGATAAGAAGTAGTAGAAGAAGAAGCTGGGATTTGGAAAGTTAAAAGTGGACCGTGTGAAAAATGGAGGAGGAGGTTTGAGGCAACACAACTGAAAATCAACTTTTCTAAACATAAAAATGACATTAATTGGCTCAAATAAAAAAAAAAAAAGTACATATGTGACAGGTAGGGCTGTAGTCGACAGCGTGGCAAAAGCTCTCAAAATGGTCCATATCTCTGTGTGTTTGACCCAAACTGCACTCACAAGACCACACCTGCAGGGGGAGTTCATGCAAAAACTACTATTTATGCAGAAAAAAGTACGGAAGCAATGTATTTAAATAAAGACAGATTAAACTTGTGAATCATGAGTTTAATCTGACTTTTTACAGATCAATACCAAAAAATCTTCAGCTAACTCACTCACTCACTTCTTTCTATTAATCCTTATAAATAAAATGATTAATCTACACATTTTGGTTGACTAAGACTCGACTAAACGACTAAAGGCCCACAGTCCTAGAGGCAGGTTTAGGTTTTTTAGAATCAAAATGTAAACCAAAGATTGTGGTGAAAATAGTTGAAAAATCAGTGTAAGACTGAGTTGAGGTCTTAACTTTAGTTCCTCACTTTCAAAGCAGAGGCGTAACAATGGAAGCCCTTATGGTAAATCAATGCGATTATTTAGTACATATGACAGGTTTGGATCATTGTCTCATTTTGACTTAATCTTGTGAATAAAACCTGTTGTAAATATAAATTATACTTTTACACAAATCAAGAAGCAGTTTGGGAAGAAAAAGATGAAAAATATGTTGAAAATGACAGGCAGTAGAGAGTTCTAAAACATGATGACATCACAGTGGGAGAATTCTGTCCAAAAGTTCAGAACAATTTACACAAGAAACACATTTTCTGATTATTTTAACAAAATAAAGATGTTTTCTTATATTTTTGTTTGTTAAATAATAATTCTGGTGAACATAAAGGGAGTTTTGTCCCAGTATACAACATGGTTGGTTATGAAATTCCCTAGTGTGATGTCATGATTTTCTACCAAAAAGTAAAATTTTAAAGCTTAAAAAATGGCCCAAGTGGCAAAAGAATGATAAAATGTTTAGTTAAAGCTTAAATCTAATGATCTTCAGTGTGTTTGAGTAAAATGAGTCGAACCCGTCATATGCAGTTTAAGATTGAAAATAGTTTTGGTAAATGTAAGGTTTAGTTGAGATCTTAAAGATTCTCTGTGTAGGTGTGAATACAAATAGAAAATATGGTAAATCGCAAGAAAAAATTAATTAGTCCAATATTTAACATAAAATAAAAGTACTCTCCTTTTTCAACTTTAAGCTTTGATCACAAATGGACCTGTGTGTATTATAATGGACCTGTGTGTATTATAATGTGTCTATCTTATTTTTGTGCATCACTTTAACCTCCAAAAACATTTTTCACACGGCCCACAAAACAAGATCTGACTCCAGAAGGCAGGGTCAAAGTTCACCGGTGGCTGTTTTAGTGCATAGTTCTCATGCAGATTAGACCTGCTGTTTTAAAACAGGAAGAAGCTTGATTCAAATGGTCACATTTTTCATCTCCTCCTGTTTTTTCCCACTTAGCACCGTGTAATGTTCGGCATCAGGATAAATAAATATCTTTGCAGTGACAGCGTAATTCATTGGATCCGGGAGCTGCGTTGGTGCTACCTGCCGCGCCGCACAATGATTTTCCCTTCATTTTCTAAAGTGGCCTCATTTGTACTCATTTCCCGGCGACTCGCGGTTCGTTACGGCTGACACCACCAGAGTAATGTCCTCCTCTGCAGTCGCGCCGTAAATCTGCCCAAACAAAGACGTAGGATCAGGGCTAACCACACGGGCTAATGAGACTCTATACGGGTCAGAGATTAAGAACAAAACGTATGGAACAACCAGCTGTGTTTCTATTTGTATTAATGCCAAAAGGACGTTACCTGGAGATGTTATTATTTGCCTGGAATAATCCACAATATATTTAGCATTATCTCCATGAAAACAAATGGGTTAAGCCACCATTCCAAGTTACAGATCAAATCTGTGGAGAGACACTGCTCTCAGTGAGAAGAATGTTTTTTCAAGGCATTTTTAGCAATAAAAAACAGTAATTTAATTTTAATTGAATAATTACAAATTGATAAGTTTAATGCCATACTGTGGAACATTCCAGGCAAATTAATAACATCTCCAAACAGGTGGTGGACAGCAACAGAGAAGTTACATAGTGCATCTTTAAGATAAAATAAATTAGTAGAATCAGGTCTAATAAGGTCTGACTACTGATTCATTTACATGTAATTTTAAGTCCATTTTAGAATTGGGCCCAAAGATACAAACTTTGTCCATAAGTGAATAACAAATACATGGTTCTAAAACCATTCACTCGTTTACATCTTAAGTTATCAATCACATCTGCAACTTTAACTCTGACCACAAGGGGTCAGTGAAAGAACAGGATTAGTTTACTGTTATGAGATATACAGGCTTCAGAGCATTTATCCCTGAACTATCTGATCCCTGACTTTACCACTGCGAGATAGGGACAGTCTTGGAGGAGGTCTGTGTTTCTCATTGTTTCTTATCTGGGAATATGCCAATATTATTAGATATTTACACTGCACTGCTGAAGCTTTATCTGTGGTATTGTGGTGTCATTTGGCAGTGTAGTGTTCACTTCAAAGATGTCTAGGGTTGTATATTGCATTATTTTAGCAGTAGCCAAGGCAACGATTATTTTTTGATTAGTCAGTTAGTCACACGATTCTTCATATTGTAAACTGAGGTTCTAAAAATACTTTTATAACCAGATTACGGTTTAAAATAAGGGAACTAAATGCTTCTAGGTAATGAATATTTACAAAAAATGTGTGATGAAATTTGAAAGACATTTTGATGTAATAACGCCGCTGCCTGTGTTAAAACGCCTTTAGGCATGTGATTTAGTCTGTACACTCCAGATGTCAATCAACGATTATTAAAGTAGTTAACATTTTTTGTAGTCATTTAGTTCCGATAATTTAGATTAATCATTGAAGTCATAAACCAATTCAGAGCCCAAAATAATCCTGCATTTTTGCTTTGTCGGGGAAACAAAATGGCCACGTTTGTGTTTAATCTTTGGTAGTGAAATCTGCTGAAGCGGCTTTGCGGTTCCCACTGAAGCAGCTCCCGTCGTCACGCGATTGTTCTTTGATTTTAGCTCAATGATTATTCACATCGTCAGGTCGATTTCACGTCGGGTGAATCAAAAATACCCTGGTTTGAAGGAAAAACACTAAAGAATTCTGCCTTTTCGTTTTAACTCAAACCATTCACATTAATTCAGCATAATGTTCCCAGAGCCCAGACTCGCACAGCGACCCGGTCTCTAGGATTCCTCTCAATGTTTTCTACCATTTAAATTTTCCGAAAGCAACAAAATGTCTTCCGAACCCTGTGTCCTGATTTGGCAGAATTCTTCAGATTAAATGATCGTAGCAAAAGGAGAGAAAGCCATTGATTAAAAGGGGATTTCCAAACGTGTCCATACAGTCTTGGTATTGCTGGTTGGACTTTGGGTCTTCTGCGTTCGTTCGTCATCTTCAGTTCAGATTTCTGGAGGTTTCTGATGAAGATCATGGTGATGCTGGTGCAGTGTGTGGATACTCGAGTGTAGGCTCTCTCCAGTCAGAGGCCTTCATTTGTGTTAGTGATGGGGTCATGTCTTCTCCAAATGTCCAGCACGCACTCACGGAACCAGAACAGAACAAAATGGCAGATTCTAGATTCTAAATGTGAAAACTAAAAATTTGCCGTCTGCTTAATTCACCCCAAAATTAAGCTCCGTAACTCAACTAATCAATTGCATTTTAACATTCCATGACTCGAGCACCAAATACATTTCTTTTTTCAATTTTGGATTTTCATTTCACACATCTCTATGAACCAGTGCAACAAACCAACACTTGATTTGATTTAAATGTAAAATTTGACTTTTTCTGGTAAATAGCTGTTTCTTATTTTTGGTACAGATTCTAAGAGCATGAACTCGAGTCCTGGTTTGTTCCGTTCTGGGCGCGATCTGTTTTTTAAGATTAGCAGCAGCAGTGGGTGCGTGGAGGACGGAGGAGGCAGAAGCGAAGCCGAGGGTGGTGTGGTCAAACACAAAGAAACCAATGGAAAAGCAAAAGAATCATGTTGCATAATGGAGCTTTATTTCCCGCGTGGAATGGTGAACACAAAATAAGATGCCTTCAGATGCAGTTATAGTCGGGCATCCTTTGGCTCTGGCTAAGTCATTGTCTCCTGCCTAAAACTAAAGTCAAAATGCATAAAAACACTCTTCTCCTCAGAATACCCTAGGTTTAGATTCCCTTTAAAACATACAGCGAAACACCCATTTACAATGGTCATCTCACCCGAGCTTTTCAAGCCCAGGCTGATAGCTATAGCATCACAGAGGAATACTCTTAAATACAAAAGCAAAAATAAAGAAACAAAGAAGGAAACAGGAAGTTTACAACTTAAACCCAGTTCCCAAAAAACATTTCTAGTAATGTGGCCTTGATACAAACAGTTCACAACACAATGTTTCCTCGTTACAAAAGTCCTGCATATAAAATAGGGCAGCTTTAAAATCAGTGTAATTAGAATAAACTATACAACATACAAACACGCTGTAGCTCCGCCCCCAGTGTAGGCGGAGCTCTCCCTTTTCCTGTTCGTCCAATGAAACTAAAGTACGCACACAACAACACAACACAAAGGAACGCACTGCCCAAACTATTGCTTCGTAATATCGTCTTTAAAAAGGGTGCAACTTTGTCATATCTTACACGCGCCCGGTACGCCGCGCCCGGTACGCCGCGCCCGGTACGCCGCTCTGAGACCACAGCGCTGATTGGACGATTGGACGTTTATCAAGGTTTTTACGACACTTGAGAAATGTAGGTGAATATTTTGAGTGATTTTAAAATATCTTTTGCTTCGCCTTGGAAGCAGTTTTACTTTTTCTTTAATCTTTAGTGCAGATTAATGCCCATCTCATGGCAAAAGTGTGACGTGAAACACGTGATCGGACGGATTCAGACATGGAGTGGACAGGATTCTAAACAGGTTTACACTCTGTGGACAGTGACTGGAAATAGTTTGTTTTGATGGACTTTTGTCTGGTTAAATAAGGCTCGTGTCAAACACAGCCTTGGTTCTGACATATGGCACATTATATTGTCTCATTGTTTAGTTTTAAAGAAAACTGGAGTTTGCATCAAGTGTAACAGAACCTAATCAAATCATCATGGCTTGTTTTTTTATTATATATATATATTATAATTATATTTTTAAAA
>JACM01048434.1:0-10853 GCA_000787095.1 Periophthalmodon schlosseri
CACGTGCCTCCTTCTCCCCCTTCATGCACCTCCTACTCCTCCTTCTCCCCCTTCACGTGCTTTCTTCTCCCCCTTTACGCGCCTCCTTCTCCCCCTTCACGCGCCTCCTTCTCCTCCTTCACGCGCCTTCTTCTCCCCCTTCACGCCCCTCCTTCTCCCCCTTTACGCGCCTCCTTCTCCTCCTTGATGCACCTCCTTCATGTGCCTCCTTCTCCTCCTTCACGCACCTCCTTCTCCTTCATGCGCCTCCTTCTCCTCCTTCACGTGCCTCCTTCTCCCCCTTCACGCGCCTCCTTCTCCCCCTTCACACACCTCCTTTTCCCCCTTCATGTGCCTTCTTCTCCCCCTTCATGTGCCTCCTTCTCCTCCTTCACGCACCTCCTTCTCCTTGATGCGCCTCCTTCTCCTCCTTCATGTGCCTCCTTCTCCTCCTTCACGCACCTCCTTCTCCTTCATGCGCCTCCTTCTCCCCCTTCACGCACCTCCTTCTCCCCCTTCACGCGCCACAGCTGTGAGACTCAGAGTATGTCAGGACATTACAGTCTATCTAAAAACAAACTGACTAAATACTGACAGGGATGACGTCATGATTTGAAGCTCGCCGCAGTCTGATTGGACTGTGCGACGTGCCAGGAGGCGTGGCCTGTGCGCCAACGAAGAGGCGCTCGGCCTAAACCGTGGAGCCTCCCACTACAGTTTATGTATAAAACTTATCAAGTGTCTTTATCTGTTTTCCTCGACACTGACTCCACAGTCGAGGCCCTGCTGTAAAGGCCTGAGTGTTACGACTTTGACGAAGTGATGAGTTTATTTCTGTTGGTGATGAAGAGCGTTGAAATAACAGGAGGAGCGGTGGAGAAGGGCTGAGTGATGCTGTAACTGTAACAGACCTGGAGCTCGGGCAGGAGGTGGAGTCTCCGTCGGGGACGTTCACGGACGTCGTGACACGTTCAAAGGTGAGTTTGTCTCGCGTGAGTCTGACATATCTGAAGTGACGGACACGTGTTTGATGGCGGCGGGTCCGAGGCGCGAGGCTGTAGATGAGGAGCTCCTCAGTCTTGTCCACGTTCAGCTCCAAAGAGTTGGTGAAGTGGGCGACAGGTTGGTGGTCAGCAGACACGGAGTTACTGCCCCTGAGGAGCGTGAGGACAGAGTCGAGTCCTGGTCTTTGGTGCAGAGGAGGCACAGGAAGAGGCGGAGCACACACCCCTGTGTTGGTGACTGTGGTAGATCAGGGAACTGAGCCACAGCCTGTGGATCCAGTGACTCCAGAGTGGAGCCAGGATGAGAAATTGGAGCTTTTTGATCTGGTGCCGTTGTAATCGTGGACAATATATAAATGTAATACTTTACTTAGTGTAGTGTCACTGAGCCTTTGTGGCTTAGAGAGGAGATCGGGTCCAGTACCTCTGTCTGACCCGCTGCCGTTTGTAAGAAATAAACGCATAATGCATTTTCTGGTGGTTTAATGAACAGCGGCTTAAGCAGGTCACACACACGGATGGGATAATGTAGGTCCACGTAAAATAGTGTGGTAACAAGCAAACGAAGCGCTCGATGAAAAATGCAGCTACCCGGCGTCTCCCCTTCCCGCTCCCAGACAGCAGGAAATCCGGTGCCTTTGAAACTACCAGCACACCACCTTTGCCCACGTGACCCCCCGCCCCTTTAGGCATTGCCATAGTAACCACTCAACCATATGGCTCCTACACTTAAGTCCTTACGAAGATGCAAAAAGTTCTGTTTCCCACACATCTGTGAACATCTAAGGGAAGATAACAGCTCTGTTCTGGTCATTTTGGTGACCTGTTTGTTTGGTGATCTGTTTGTTGGTCTGTTTGTTGGTCTGTTTGTTTGATGATCTGTTTGGTGATCTGTGGCCCCTCTCTTCTCGGGAATGGGTGACCCCCACTCTGGGATAATAAAACACTCACCTTGTTTGACTTTTCTTTGACTTTCTTATGTGTGGAGTGTCAGACACTCTTCTTGTGGTATAAAAACCCTGGTACAATCCCACCCTGTCAGACTCTGTTTGGACACTACTTAAGACTCTAAAGACTCAGAATCAGACTCTACTAGAGTCTGCTCCAGACATCGCTTAAGACTCTACTCACTTGACTCTGCTTTAGACTCCGCTTTAGACTCCGCTTTAGACTCCGCTTTAGACTCCGCTTTAGACTCCGCTTTAGACTCCGCTTTGAATTTTTTAACCCGACTGTATCGCTGTAAACGACAATAAAGATCTACAGAACGATCCCTGTGCCTCTGCGTCTGTTCTTCATCCAACAGAATAGAAACTGACATTGTACTGAAAGCTGAGCTGAAGTGAGTGAGCAGGATGTGGACCAGGATGATGGTGGAGGTTTTCCAGGCTGTAGGAATGTGTGCTGTATATTTATTATATAGAACTGGGGACAGCTGCATAGCTCAATTTCCGCACTCGGGCCGGGACAGAAGCGGAGGCTGAAGTGGTGAGTCTGGGGGCAGAGCTGCTCAGAGGGCAGAGTGATCACCAGGAGTAAAAGGAAAGCATTCAGCCCGTTTCCTCCTCACTGAAGGAGACGCTTTCACTGGAGGATTATGACGCCCACAGACTCCGTCAAACCAAACTCATTTATTTTATTCAGGAAAAAGCTGGAATCCCACCGCCGACCTGTGGATCAGGGATCTGACCGCTCGACCAATGATGTTTATGTCGAGAGCGGGATTCAACCAGCCAACCTTTGGATCAGTGGACAAACGCTCTACCAACTGAGCCACTGTCGCCTTCTGTGGCATCTGGTAATCCCAGCGGTCTCCCATCTAAGGACGACCCAAGCCCAACCCACTTCTGAGATCAGACGAGATCAGACGAGATCAGGCGAGATCAGGCAAGATCAGACGAGATCAGACGAGATCAGGCGAGATCAGGCGAGATCAGACGAGATCAGACGAGATCAGACGAGATCAGACGAGATCAGACGAGATCAGACATTCTCGGGATTGTATGACCTCAAAAATCAATAAATGAAGAAAAAAAGTTCACTTGGGTGATTTTTTGGAGCATTGTTTTGGTGAAATGGTGTGAATGATTTATACATAATTTAAATGTCCCATAATGCACTGCTCTGATCTGTTTAATGTTTCCTCGTTTCATTCACACATGTTTAACACACAAACCCTGCAGATGTAGTTCTTCTCTCAAAGTGAAAACACTCTGTTCCACCTTGTGATGTCATCATGTGGTAATACAGGAAGTGCTCCACTGTGTTTTTAAACTCCACACACCTTCACTAGAATCATCTGGATCATTTCAGTCCTGGAATGTCCAATCTCTACTGAACTAAAGGTAAAAGGAGCTGTTCACATGAAAACTGCCACTTCATGACATCACAAGGTGGAACAGAGCATTTTGAGCTTTGGAGATGTAACAGACTAATAATAAAGTGTTACTCAAACGTGTGAATGAAACAAAACACAACTCCAGGTCTGTTTCTGAGGAGGGAACAGCGTTAGAACATGGATTAAAGCTACAAGAGTTAATTTAGTGTAATATAGGAGCGTTAAAGTTCTTTCTGGAGAGGAGAGGACAGAAGTTTGGAAGTAGATTATAAACACTGTGTGTCTGAATGTAAAATACATAATTAATCATAATCATAACCTCTTTGAATCCAGTTCAGAATCCAGCGAAAGAATTCTACGCCACGAATGACACCCAGGTCTAGAGTTTGAATGTGTTCAAGAGAGTTTGAAGTGTTTTGATTGGCTGGGAGCATGTTGCTCTGATGATAATTACCACTGATCATCATAAAGTGTGGTAGTTTTCTGATCCGAGCTCCCGTCGCTTCTCTGAAGGAGCCCAGGAGGAGGAGGTGTCTGTAGAAGTGTCTCAAAGCTCTGAGTCAACAGAACAAAACAATCGACTGGACTCACTCCAGAGGCAGAGGAGATATTATGACCCAGAGTGAGCAGTGACCAGAGCACTGACCGCTGCATTAAACCAGATGCACTGCCTTTAACCTCCAGCAACCAGTCTGTGCTTGAACCAGGGCAGTGAAAGAGTCACCATAGGAGTTATACTGCCCTCTACAGGGACGGCGGGACACTGCGTTGGCTGAACCTGAAATAACCTCATCACCAGAATATTGGTGATGAGGTTATTTTAGGTTGGTGATATTTTCCACAGCACAACCGCCCTATGGTCCACAGCACGACCGCCCTATGGTCCACAGCACGACCGCCCTATGGTCCACAGCACGACCGCCCTATGGTCCACAGCACGACCGCCCTATGGTCCACAGCACGACCGCCCTATGGTCCACAGCACGACCGCCCTATGGTCCACAGCACGACCGCCCTATGGTCCACAGCACGACCGCCCTATGGTCCACAGCACGACCGCCCTATGGTCCACAGCACGACCGCCCTATGGTCCACAGCACGACCGCCCTATAGTCCACAGCACATGCGGCGCGCTCCTCTTTGGACAGATCTTCCTTGACGCTGATGTGAAGATTCTTTCAAACCTCGGCCTCCTTCGATTCCAGACTTGACCTCGCACAGACTGAAGGTCACAGGATTCAGCAATAACAGTTCAGTCTTTCCCTATAGTCCACAGCACATGCGGCGCGCTCCTCTTTGGACAGATCTTCCTTGACGCTGATGTGAAGATTCTTTCAAACCTCGGCCTCCTTCGATTCCAGACTTGACCTCGCACAGACTGAAGGTCACAGGATTCAGCAATAACAGTTCAGTCTTTGTTTCTGCATTTGTCAGTTTTGTCGACAGACGATCCAGAAACGTCCAAATACAAACAAACTCACCCTGCACCTGCCCCTCGATTCATCTGGACACTTAAGACGGGAGCGGTCAGACATGATCCCGGACGAGCCCCGATGTGTCACAAACCTGTCACAAACCGTCACAACCCAGCGCACCCACACCCACCCATGACACCACCCGACCACACACACACCCACTGACCCATAACACCACCCACCACACGCCCACTCACACAAAAATGCTCTTCATTACCACAGAGACGAGCCTCTTGTCTGGGGCGGGGGTAAGTAACTAAAAGATATAAAACCGGGCGAAGAACAAAAACGGGAGCGTGGAGAGGTGTTCAAAACTATAAACAATATTTATTTTACAAAAAAAATATGACGATGACGACAATGATGAGGATGATGCTGCTGGAGGAAGATGAATTAGCCCAGTCCATAACTGTGGTCATCACAGCATAACATAACATAACATAACATAACATAACACAGGCACAGTGTGACTCTGTGATTATAAACAGACTCACAGGAGTTTGAAAAGTCTTTATGTCAGTTTAAGACAGAGAAGAACAACACTAAAAAGGACTGGACTGAACCAGGACTAAACCAGGACTAAACCGGGTCTGGACCAGAGGAGGACCAGAGGAGGACCAGACAGGGACCAGAGCAGGACCAGAGCAGGACCAGAGCAGGACCAGAGCAGGACCAGAGCAGGACCAGAGCAGGACCAGAGCAGGACCAGAGCAGGACCAGAGCAGGACCAGAGCAGGACCAGAGCAGGACCAGAGCAGGACCAGAGCAGGACCAGAGCAGGACCAGAGCAGGACCAGAGCAGGACCAGAGCAGGACCAGAGCAGGACCAGAGCAGGACCAGGACCAGAGGAAGGACCAGAGAGGACCAGAGCAGGACCAGAGCAGGACCAGAGCAGGACCAGAGGAGGACCAGAGCAGGACCAGAGCAGGACCAGAGCAGGACCAGAGGAGGACCAGAGGAGGACCAGAGGAGGACCAGAGGAGGACCAGGGAGCTGATGAAACCTCTAGAGCCGTGACGTCACCTCTGACTCAGATTGTCGGACATCTTTGGACTGTCGAAAAGCTGCATCCGTTTGGTTCGTGTCGCTCAGAGGGGCGGGGCCAGGGGAGGGGCCAGGCCACTGTCGAGGGGGAGGGGCCTCTGTGCCAGGGGGAGGAGCTGCTGCGTCCACAGTCACAGATGTTGGGCGCTTTGCTGTTCACTGCGGCTTCATCGACCTGAAGTGACTCAAACATCTGCTTCCTCTGAGTCCACACTGTGATTGGTTAAACCCGCCTGTCACTCACTCCTGGGCCCCGCCTCAGGTCAAATCACAGCTGCAGTCTGAGGTCTGAGTGACAGCTGCAGGAGCCAATCACGGCGCAGATCCAAGGAAGTGCAGCGTCTCTGAACCAACAGTCACAGAGTCCACTTCAGACACCTGCAGCAGAGGAAAAGAAAGAACTAAACCAGGACTAAAAGTGGACTAAAGCAGGACTAAAGCGGGACTAAAAGTGGACTAAAGCAGGACTAAAGCGGGACTAAAAGAGGACTAAACCAGGACTAAACCAGGACTAAAAGAGGACTAAAGCGGGACTAAAAGAGGACTAAACCAGGACTAAACCAGGACTAAAAGAGGACTAAAAGAGGACTAAAGCAGGACTAAACCAGGACTAAAAGAGGACTAAAGCGGGACTAAAAGAGGACTAAAGTGGGACTAGAAGAGGACTAAACCAGGACTAAACCCGGTCTAAACCCGGTCTAAACCCGGTCTAAGTGAGTCTGACCTGGTCTCTCGGTGCGTGAGCAGACACTTGGTGCAACAGTAGCGCCCCCCGCAGGTGGTGCAGGTGTAGTGTGAGGGAAATCCACACACGCAGCAGAAGGGGCGGGGCGGCAGCGAGGAGGGCGGGGCCACAGCCGACAGGTAGTTAGGCTCCGCCCGCTCCGACAGATTCTACAAAAACAACCAGTCAGTGTGTGTCAGATGCCCTCCCTCATGTCGAGGTGTGTCAGATGCCCTCCCCTCCTCCTGCCCCTGTGTGTCAGATGCCCTCCCTCATGTCGAGGCGTGTCAGATGCCCTCCCACATGTTGAGGTGTGTCAGATGGTTCTGTCCTGGTCTGGTCCTGGTCCAGTTGTTGTAGTTGATTTCATGTTTGTTTGTGATTTTAATGTCTTTCTTATTCTGTAAAACACGTTGAATTACTTTGTGGACTGAGTGTGTTACACAAATAAACTTGCCTTGTCGTCTGCTGGTCCAGTCCTGGTCCAGTCCCGGTCCAGTCCCGGTCTAGTCCCAGTCCAGTCGTGCAGTGTAGAGTGTTGCCTGTAGGTGGTGCTGTTACCTCCTCTTCCAGCAGAGCACTGAAGTTCTTTCTGAACCTCTGTTTGAAATGATCTCCACGAGTTTTCCTCCTCCTCTTCTCTGAAGAAGAAGAAGAGGAATTATTATAAATTATTTATATTACATTTTGCATTTGAAAGAAATCTCAAATAAACCAGAACTAAACCAGGACTAAACCGGAACTAAAACGGGACTATACCGGGACTATACCGGGACTAAACCGGGACTAAACCGGAACTAAACCGGAACTAAACCGGAACTAAACCGGAACTAAACCGGGACTAAACCAGGACTAAACCAGGTCTCACACACATGTGGTTCAGACCTGGTTCCTCGGTCTCGCTGAAGGCTGGCAGTCGGGCTGTGGGTCCTGGAGGAGGCAGAGAGGACAGAGGGTCGTCCTGGAGACAAACAAACATTATGTAACATTAAGTAACAACTGACCCCCGGGCTGCGTACTCCTGCCCCCACAAATGTGCCCCCTGTGCCCCCGTGTGGCCCCCTGTGCCCCTTGTCCTCCATGTGTCCTGTGCTGCCCCCTGTGCCCCCGTGTGCCCCGTGTTGCCCCCTGTGCCTCCTGTGCCCCCTTGTGCCCCCTGTTGCCCCCTTGTGCCCCCTTGTGCCCCCTGTTGCCCCGTGTGCTCCCTGTGCCCCCTGTACCCCAGACCTGGAAGTTGTCCTTCTCCAGAGCCTCGAGCTGTCGGGTCAAACGTCTCTGTCTCGTGGCCTCGTCCAACACTCTCCGCTGCCCCGCCTCCACGCGAGCTGTGGACCAATCAGGAGACAGATGAGAGGGGACACATGAGACAGCCAATCAGGAGAGAGGAGACAGCCAATCAGGAGAGAAGAGAGAGAAGACAGCCAATCAGGAGAGAGGAGACAGGAGACAGCCAATCAGGAGAGAGGAGAGAGGAGACAGCCAATCAGGAGAGAGAAGAGAGGAGAGAGCCAATCACGAGAGAGGAGAGAGCCAATCAGGAGAGAGAAGAGAGGAGACAGCCAATCAGGAGAGAGGAAAGAGCCAATCAGGAGAGAGAAGACAGGAGACAACCAATCAGGAGAGAGAAGACAGGAGACAACCAATCAGGAGAGAGAAGAGAGGAGAGAGCCAATCACGAGAGAGGAGAGGGGAGAGAGCCAATCAGGAGAGAGAAGACAGGAGACAACCAATCAGGAGAGAGGAGAGAGGAGAGGCCCAGACTATTATAAACGCTCTCTGTGTCTGTATATAATATTCTATGACACATGTTAGTGATACTTCTACATGTATGTCTATGGTGGAATGATCAGCAGTTACCGTGGAGACACAATGCTCACATCAGTGACACCGACACAAAAGTTTAAAGATTCAACCTTAAAACTCTTGAATAAATCCCAAAGTGTTTTAAAGCTCATGTCCAGGAGCCTGTGGTCAGTCTGAGCTCATGGTCCTGTTTAGAGATTTTACACTAAAAAGTGAGAGTGACTCACTGAAAAACTGTTGGCTGATGCTAATGCTAATGCTAGTTAGCTTGTGACTGAGAGGAACTTGTTTAACACATAGACTGTACATATAAACGGACAGAGCTAACCCGTTAGCACAGACTGTTTATATAAATGGACAGAGCTAACCCGTTAGCATAGACTGTTTATATAAATGGACAGAGCTAACCCGTTAGCACAGACTGTTTATATAAATGGACAGAGCTAACCCGTTAGCACAGACTGTTTATTTACTGTGGTTGAATCTAGAAGGAGAGGTGTAACTATTCCTTACACAGCGGGTGTGTCTGAAAAACTTCAGAGAATTTTCAGACAGTTTGAGATTCCGGTCTATTTCAAACCTACAAACACTTTAAGACAGAAACTGGTTCATCCAAAGAACAAAACCCCGAGACATAAACAAAGTAATGCGGTCTACTCCATTCAGTGAAGAGTGAGCGTCACACTGGAGACACTAAACAGACACTGAGGTTTTTGGGGGGTTTTTGGGGGGTTTTTGTGATGTTTTTCTGAGGTTTTGCTCAAACTCACCGGAGCCTTTCTTCTCCAGCACCATGACAGCAGAGTACGGAGGCTGCCGAGAGACACAAGGAGTACGGAGGCTGCGCAGGGACACGCGCAGTACGGAGGCTGCGCAGGGACATGCGCAGTACGGAGGCTGCGCAGGGACACGCGGCAGGAAAGTGTATCGTATTGGACCAGCTTAGTCTTTAATCACAAAAAGGAGACCAATGACACAACTGTGGTCTTCATATGACCAGAGAGAGAGGTCCTCACTTTGATAGAACATTTACTCTGTCCTCAATATGTACAAGAATGTGTGTGTGTGTGTATATGAGTGTGCGTGTATGTGTATATGTGTGTGTGTGTATATGTGTGTGCGTGTATGTGTGTATATGTGTATATGTGTGTGTGTGTATATATGTGTGTGTGTATGTGTATATATATGTGTGTGTGTGTGTGTATGTGTGTGTGTGTGTGTGTATGTGTGTGTGTGCGTTGTGGGTGTGGTGTGTTTGCATGTGATTTGATTTTACTCAAATCATGAGAACTGTTTGGGATCTGTGATATATATATATATAATACACACACGTGTGTATATATACAGAGTATATACAGAATATACACTCTGTATACATCTGTACACTGTGTGACCGCTCTGCGTCTCTCCTCGCTCCAACTCTTTCGCCTCCTTCACGGCCGCTCCTTCGCTCTGGTCAGTCTCATGGGGGCGTCACATGGTCTGTGGGCGGGACAGGATGCACCTAAAGGCTAAACTAGTGACGTGCTTTTGGTGGAGCTGCACTACAGTGAAAAGGGGGCGGGATCAGAGGCACGAGGCTGTTGTGATTGGCAGGGACGCACGACACCAATATTGATCAAATATCGGCGCCGATGCTGAAAAATTGTCTGGATCAGGAATCGTTCAGTCAATATCCAGGTTGGTCTTTAATTTGATGTCAGAAGAATATTTACAGTACAGTTCAAACATTAAATAGACTGAACATCTTTGTGTGAAGAACAGTGTGACGTGAAGGACAGAAAAAAACACAAGACACAGTCACAAAGACAAGCATTTTATTCAACAGAACAGGTTAGAGGGTCTGAAGATGGGTCTATAGAGGGGTCTGTAGTTGGGTCCGTAGGAGGTCTTCAGTGTGTGGAGATCTTGGGGAGTTGATTTCCCAGGATGACTCTCCGCTCCACTCCCTCCTCTGAGATGGAGGCCAAACGCACCACACCTCCACTGGACCCGTCACGCTCCATGGCCAGAGTCAGAGCTGTAAACAAACAAACACACCAGAGTCAGAGCTGTAAACACACACACACACACACACCAGAGTCAGAGCTGTAAACAAACAAACACACCAGAGTCAGAGCTGTAAACACACACCAGAGTCAGAGCTGTAAACAAACAAACACACCAGAGTCAGAGCTGTAAACACACACACACACACACACCAGAGTCAGAGCTGTAAACAAACAAACACCAGATGCAGACACAGCCTCAGTTTATGGTTCCTACACAGAGGTCAGTCCAGGGGTCAGGTCAGAGGTCAGGGGTCAGGGGTCAGAGGTGACGTACCTGTGGCGGTCAGCTCCAGACACTGCTCTTTGCTCATAGACGGTTTGTAGTTTGAATCCATGAAGCCGTAGATGTACGTGCTCCCACTGCCCCCGACTGCAACAGGCTGCCTCACCAACATCCCCCCGATCGGCACACAGTACACCTGAGGAAAAGAGCC